>NW_021024506.1:631406-681074 GCF_004153795.1 Camellia sinensis | reverse complement strand
CAAATATGCTCATGAAAATTGGGATTAGCACAAGGCCGTAATGTGCATGTCAACACCTGGACTATTATGTGTGAGCAGTAATACTTTATTTCTCCTAAGCAGTCATAGTTCAAGTCTGAGACCACTACTGACTCTGGAGTAGAGATTACTGTTTCACTAATGAAGGTTCAATGCAGAGCACACCTTCATGATGCATACTAGTCTACCTTTGTTTGGTAATCCCTCTTATTATTTTTATTTTTTTATATTAAAATGAGTGGCGATTGTTGGACCATTTTAATATCTTATATTTATTTATTAGTTTATCTTTTTCATAAATGAGATTTCATTAGTTTGGTAACCTCTTGGTCATAAATTGAGGTTAAATAGAATTCACGAACTTGGTTAATGGTCATTATTTTTTGGTGTAACTGTAAGATCCTAATGGCCTATATATAGTCCCTCTCATCTACTCTTTTCTACACCACTAACACATCAACTATTTTCTATACAAGAGAGATTACTAGCAAAGAAGGGTGTTTTATTGGTGGAGCTTTGGGTTCACCATCTTGTGCAGAGTTGGCCTGAACCATATGACAAGTGGTCGGACTGTTGTATCCTGAGGGGACAAGTCATAGTTTTGTGACTGCTGCATCGGTATTGGGGTTCTTCCTACTGCAGTGGGCTTGATCTCCTTAAAAAAACGAGATATCCATGCCTTAGCCTGATCTATTTGTATCTCATTTTCTTTGCATCATTTATCAATAAAATATAATTTTTTTTGATATTTTCACCAACAATGCAACTACATACAAAATATCTTCATCCGATCAAGACATGCACTATGGTAACCACCCAAATATTCTCAACCTTGGGTCTCTCATTCTCTTCATTTGAAGCCAAAGATTATAAAGCAAAACATTTTGTGTGTCTAAAATGTCGTACAATGTAGTAGTAACATAAATAATTGAAAACTGCAAGACAGTTAAAAGTAGATAGAGTAATTATAAATTTATGAAAGTGTAAGTGAGCCTGTGTGTTAATGTTGATGAAAGTTGTGCGTTAAAATACAACTTTCACTTGCATGAGACAAATCTGTGCTATGATGCAAGTAAAAATTGTGACCTAAACCACAACTTTCATTTATATCAGACTTGCATCTTCATAAATTTGTAATTATTTTTTCAACTTTTTTTGGGCAAGTATTATTTTTTCAACTTACCAGTGATTTGTAATCCTTCTAAATAATTTCACATAGTGTGAAATTAGTCTTTGAATTCAACTTTTTATAGAGAAAGAATACAAATGAGGAACAAAGAACTTTGACAGAAAAAATTGTAAAGAGAAAATAATGAGTCCATAAATCGCATTATTTTTATTTTTGTTCGAATTTTTTTTTTCAAAATATTGTGGAGAATGATATAAAATGAGGAACAAAGAACTTCAATGGAAAACCGAAATGGTAAATTCAAAACAAATCACACGAGTCCAATTTTTAGTGAGTCGGAGGTTTGTGCTAAGAGGATAAGTTAAAGGGGGCCTTCAAACCCATACAAAATCTTGAAACATCCTTAAAATAAAAATGTGCATCTGAGCTTATGAACATGCCATTCACAAGACAATAGGGACTACACAACAAGTGGTAGCCTCGTTGGAACACATGATTCATGAATTTTATTGGAAGGATCATGGTATTGTAATTTGTTGAACTGATTGATTCCATAAAATCTTCCATGATTTAAATGTTATATTTTACATGTTATTTATGGGATAGCCTTCACTTTCCTCCTTGATTAGAGTGAGAGGTCTAGTTGGTGGGCTTTGGGTTCACTCGAGGTCCATCTTGCTAATTCGAATTATTCATTTTAAAAATTTCACAAAGAAGATCATATATAAAATAAAAAATAAAAAAATAGTTTGATCGGAACACATTTTGTCCTAAAAAAATTGAACAGGAAGTATAATTTTGAAAAAAAACCATCTATTTCTGTAAGGCGAATATAATTTGATCATATGACTACCTATGTCCGATCAATTTAATTTTTTTAGATGAACGATTTGCTTAATGAGACTCATAAAATGAATGATTTGGAATGGGCCTATAGCCCACCAACTGGACCTCTCTGGTCTATGGAATTAAAAGAAGTCCAAAAATAATAAGAGAAGATATAAACTTTTTGGGGTCTGTGTCCTGATTTATGTGCCTAACATTTGGTTTGAATTTTCAAAACTTAAATTTTTTAATTTCTTTAAAAAAATAAAAATCAGTTTAATAAAAATAAAAATAAATGTCAAAAAAATATTTTTGAATTTTAAAAATTATTTTGACTCCAAAAATAAGAAAATCATATGAAAATAATGAGTATTTTTTTTTATATACCTTTTTTCATCAAACCACTTTTTGAAAAATTTTCAAAAATTATTTTGGACAGGATAAATTACACCTTGCACCAAATCCCACTTTGAAGAAGAAAACAAGAGAGGAGGATTTTTTGAAGAGTTGAAAGTGTTTATGAACTTTCTTCATCTCTTGCTTCATCTTCAATTCTCACTTAAAAGGACGCATTAAGCAATAAAAGGAAAAGAACACCAATGAGACATGATAGGTGATGAATGGGTAAACATTGAACAATAGCTTTAATGTAATGTTTTTGCCTTATCTAGATCACATATGTACGTAATGCAAACTTGACCTTTCTATCTAATCTTTGGAATGTAATCTTTTACTAGTTGTAGTTTTTACTAGGGGTGTTCGCGGATCGGTTTTGTGCGGTTTGCAATGATAGGTGATGAATGGGTAAACATTGAACAATAGCTTTAATGTAATGTTTTTGCCTTATCTAGATCACATATGTACGTAATGCAAACTTGACCTTTCTATCTAATCTTTGGAATGTAATCTTTTACTAGTTGTAGTTTTTACCATCACCAACTTGACTTTTTGCTTTTCCACTATTTAGGAAAGAAAAGAAAAGAAATAATTTGTTAAGTTAAGATAAAAAAGAAAATATTGTGATTTATCTCCCTTTTGTTTGGTTAGATTGGAGAAAAAATGATTCTCTCTAATCTTATTTGGATAAACTACACAAAATAAAATAAAATAAAATAAATTTTATAGGTTATATTACCAAAATACCACTTGATGTTTTTATTACAAAAACTTGTCATGATGCCTTTTAACTAATGTGGGCCCTATCAAATTTGTGCTTTGATGACAATTTTTTTGATCAAATTTTCGTTCTATATAATAGCTCTTTTGATATTGTATAAAATTAGTAATCATTTCATATTTTTTCTCTGCAATCTCTCTATTTTTTTAAAGTGATTCAAAAAGTGAGTTGTAGTAATTCAAACAAGTAATTAGAATGAAGGGAAAAAAGAAAAAGAAAAAGAAAATGTTCTCCCCAAATCACTGAACCCAAATGGAGTGTTAATTATTCTCAATAGACAAACTTCTACTACACGCAAATTGACCTTTTGAATAGAAATAGACGTGACTTCGATAGAATATAGTCCTTCAAAAGGGTAGAAACTAAAGGATATCACCGAGGGAAAGGACAAACAAACAAAAATGACTCCGCTAAAGTTTATAACTTGAGCTAAAGGAAGTAAAGACTTAGACTCAAAGAGGGTAGAGGGCTTGAAGGAAGGGAGGATAGAGACCCACTTTCTTCGCTTCGTTCAAGGAGACATAAAAGGAAAACTAGAATGAGTGGGGCTAAAACCAACGAGTTGAACTAGAAAGAACTGCCTTAGAAACTAAATACATACTGTAGCGGACTTGGGCTTGAGACTGAGGGGTACTTAAATCAATGGGTGTTGGCGGCTAGCTACCTTGTTGGATTAGTTACTTGCTATAACCCTAGTAGCTGGCTCTAGCCCTTCGAACTGCAACTGCTTCAGCAAGAGCTAACAACTCCTTACTACTTGGGCGTCGCTTTAGCTACCAACTACTTATCGGCTTGTCCGAGCTCATAGCACTTAGGATACCTTCAATGACTCAGCTAAGAAACCTCGGTTTCCCTATAGGGGGGAGGGGAAGGAAAAGGGTTGGGTGGATTTAGCAGACTACTAGCTTCGTTGCTTTAGCAACTACTGACTCCTTAATGATCGGATTGTTGGATTAGGTACTTGGCCTGACTATTAAACCTTAGAACTAAAGTTGATACCGATTATTAAATAACTAAGCTCCTTACTAGCTATAAAGGAGCTGGCTATACACCGGAAAACTTCTAGCTGGAGCTAGAAACAAACTTCTTACTTGCCTTGCTCGAGCTCTGGTTCTTGCCGTAGCTATCTTGACTATGACTCTACCTGGAACCCGATTTTACCTAGGGATGGGCAGGGAAAGTAGAAAAAAGCAGATTAAGGCAGAGATGGATGCTTGGGAGTAGTTGGATTAGGCATTTGAGAAAGACCTTTGTGTTGTCCTATAGCAGCAATCCCAGAGAGGAATTTTAAACGGAATGGCATGATGTTCAATTTTTTCCTTGGTGGCTAGTTATATGGGTTATTATATTTTATATTGTCATATTTTGTGTGAAATTTTGAAACAAGAATTAATTATGAGTAAATTTTGACAACCCTTGATGTCTCTACATCTTATGGTAGAACCGACACATATCATCTCAATTTAGCATTGTTTGATAAAAATATATTAAAAAAATACTTGCATTATCGGAATAACATTCTTAAAATATAGTAGTATTTTGTCACTATCCACTATTGAAATACAACAATAGCTAATCATTGGAGGAGGCTTCTCTCCAGCCCAAGCAGTGGACTGGAGGGTTAAATTTTTTGAGTTACAGACATATTTTGGGTCTCTCAATGATTCAAAACTTTCAACTGTTAGTGCCTCTTTAACGGATCATTCATGTAAAAAAAATGATAAAAAATTAAATATCAGTAATTACATGTTTAAATTATATTTATTTTAAAAAAATAGAGGGTCTATTTTTTATATCACAAGTTTTATTTATTTTTATTTTTTGTTTTATTTATTTATTTATTTTTAGATGGGGTATCACAAGTTACTATCATGCTATTTGTTGGTTTTTTATGAGGTCCATAAGGATTTAAACCATTGAGCTACCCATAACATCCCCATAATGGGCCTACAGTGATTCGGAATGAGTGGGTTAGCGCAAGCTCAATATTGCCCAGACCCAATCCAAGTATTGCTTAAGATCTAACTAGGCCCAACTTATCAGCCCAATAACATCTAGTTCAAAAACAAACAATAATGAGAGAACAAACAAACAAGTTTAATAGATTAGAGATGGAAAATATAAAAAAGTGCATATTTTGAACACTCAATTTTATTTTATTTATTTATTTATTTTTGTGTGTGTGTGCATATTTTACAAATAAAAATGCTACAAAATGCATACTTTGAAACTATGAATGCAATTTTTTTTATTTTTTTTATTTGATACATATACAATATTACAATAAAACCCAATGAATTACAATAATAATAATAATAATAATAATCAAATACAACATAAAGTGGGAGAGAAAATCACAATAAATAGGCGTGAAATAAGACCTACATGCAGGTGGAGAAATTCAAACCACTGAATTGAATTGTTATTACAATCTGTGTTGCATGAAATTTAAAACTAGGCGTTAAAAACACTTTTAGCAGGTAATACTGGAATGGGCCTTGCTACATCCCCCTAAAAATACCCCCCCCTAATCCCCCTAATTTCCATATCAAGTAAAAAAAAAAAAAAAAAAAAGGAAAAAGTTGCCCAAATTGGAAATTAGGGGGATTAGGGGGGGTATTTTTAGGGCTCTAAATCATTTTCCATACTGGAATATGCAGGGTCATGCCTGGTTTAGTTCCATGCAGGAAGAGCTTGGAGTTCTTCTCCTCTGCAACTTTATGAATCAAAAACATATGGAAAGGGGAAAATGGGTGTTTAAATCACCTCTAACCAGAAAAGGTATCTCTGGCTTTAAACCAATAGTCTTACACCTCAACCACAATATCCTATCACATTAATCATAATAATCCAATGATGTATCATCATATGCTCATAATTCATCATGTTAGCCACCATTGTAATTGTTGTACCAAGTAATCAAAGAGAAATTAAATCCCATGAATCATCATAATACAATAAATGTCCAACATTAGCAGCAGATATAATTTGAATAAACTGCTCATAATTATCATTCCAAAACTGTAATAGAGGCAAAGGGCACATGGTACACAATGTACAGGTTTCCATTGTCCTAAATTCCTAATAATTAAAAAATGATAAGTCCATATAGTATCATCTAGGACAATGTGCAATAATACTATCGACTAAAAATATAAACCTATTTGTGTGATTTGTACAGTATATTATGTAGAAGATTATTTGTTAGAGATCCCTCAACGTGAAAGTGCCTAATGAAATCAGTTGTCAGCTCACTAACACCAACTCCAAATGACTTCACTACAATAGTATACACATCAAGCAATGCAGATAATGCTACTCTAAAGCCTTAGAAATGAAGTCTACATGGAGATTCAGGAGTTGCACCAAGACGCCACGGTTTCTTCGGGGTCTTGGCATGTGCTTCATTGAAGTGAAATACATGGGTATAGATATTGCATAATCTTTTGAGTATGAGAAATTTATTATGTCGTCTTTTGTCTCTATGTAATAGCCAATGATATATTGCATAACATCATATTTTTACTGAATATTCTTATCACCCAATGCGATATGTTGTGCTTGATAACTTGAATTGCATCAACAATTTCAAATGAAGTAAATTTAAATCAAGCAATTGAACAATTAACAACTGTAAAGCAATTATACAATAAAGAATTTAGTAATCAAATAATTAAACACACGAAAAAGAAAAAAGAAGAGACATAAGGAGTACACCACATTAACTAGAGTTGAGACTCTTTGACAGGGTATGCAAGCACATAGAATTATAATGGACTTCAATAGATTGAAGGGATCATATCATGTCTTTAACAAATCAAAAAGAATTGAAAGAAGCATATGCATCGACTATGATTCATCAAAGTTGTCTCACCTCAAGGGTGATGAGGAGCCCCAGGTGTGCGCGTTTGATAACACTGGGTGAAATCAAACCATTGCAGCATGCAAGACAGATTATTACACAACAAGCTGACGCCACCATAAGATATATTTAAATGATGGCAACAAAATTGACACAGGAAAACACCTAACACCCCACCCCAAGAAAAATAAAAATGTAAATTAACACAGAAGTTCATAGTATATAATATCCACCAATTTTTTTTATCATCAAGTCCAAAAGCAAGAGGTACACCAAGTTGACTTCTAAATAAATAAATAAAAAAACATCACACACACACACCAAAAAAAAAAAAAAAAAACCCCCCACCCAAAAAAAAAAAAAAAAAAAAAAATACAAAACCAAATGACGGCCAATTTGATTTTGCTGTTGCATACCAAATTGCAAAAATAGGAAGAATAGAGCTAATGCAATAGCAGCCAACTTGGATTTTCAGCCAAATCCATTGACCACCAGAAATAACTGGTTTTGTTTCCTTTGGCTCAATTATGGACAACCTGAGACAACTCTGATTGGGATTGATGAATTTGGCATCAAGGTTATTTTTTAAACATTGCACGGTTTAAAATTGGCCATTGAATCCACAACTGGCATTGAAAAATTTAACTAAGAGCATAGGTCTATGCTCTTGATATTGAGCAACTGTTATAAATACAAACACAGTTGAATACACTTAAAAAAGGCTAATTAATAACAGAGCCCCAAATGCACATCCCATTTAAAGATTCAAGCAGAGAATTAAACCATCAATTCACATAAATTTGGATATACAAACACTAGAAGTAAATTCACCAAATGCAAAATTATCCCAAGTTCATTGAACCAAAAATGAAGCAAAAACCCTAGATCAGTTACCGAACCACCATTCTATATATCTATACCAACTCGAAAATTCTTGGCAAACAGTGGATCGCTAACAAACCCAAAACCAGATACTATCTAAAAGAACGATCTTATGTATAAAAAATAAAAAATAAAAATAAAAAGCTCAACGAAAATAGCAGATAATGGTATCAAAAGATAAGAAGAAGAGATCTATACGATTACTCTTTTATCAGATCCCCATGAAAGTTGTCAAGCTGCGGAATTGTTAGGGCATTCTCTCGCGAAGTGCCCTTGCTCCCCACAATTGTAGCAGTTGCCTCCGCCGACACTTGCGAACCTTCCAAAACCACCGCCACCGCCTCCGCCGCCGCCGCCGAACCTTCCATAACCGCCGCCGCCGCCGCCGCTAGGGCACTCCCTCGCCAAATGACCTACTCCTCCACAGTTATAGCACGCCCCTCCACCTCCACCTCCACCGCCGCCGCTGCCACGGCCGCGATTGCAGTCTCTAGCCATATGCCCATAGTCACCGCAGTTATAACAAGCACCATCTCCACCGCCTCCGCCGGCGTTCATCATTTGGCGGCGACAATCCCTCGCCATATGCCCACTCTCTCCACAGTTATAACACCCATCGCCGCCGCCGCGATAGGCATTGCCACCACCGTTCCTCCCAGTTCCTCCGCCGCCGCTACGAAATCCAAAACCGCCACTGCGGCCGCCTCTTCCGGCGGAGTAAAAATCCTTGCCGATCTTGTCGACGGAAGATCCGTCAGGACCGGTGACTTCAATGGCCTTGGTGCGATCGTTCTCTAAGGCGATGAGGAACTCGACGACTTGACCTTCCTGAAGGGTACGAAAACCGTCGGATTTGATGGAAGATTGATGAACGAAGAGATCTTCGCCGCCGAGGTCGGGGGAGATGAAGCCGTAACCCTTCTGGTCATCGAACCACCTCACAGTGCCTCTCGATCTGCTGTTTTCCTCCGCCATTGATGGATAGATCCTTCGAGCTTTCCAAAACAAATAACACTTGTAACCCTACCATACCAATCGCTCCATGTAAATAGATATATACATAACCAAATAAAAAAGATTAATTTTCTCATAATTAATAATTTAATTTGAAAATAAATCAAAATATTAAAATTTAAATTATATAATTAAAAATTCATGAGATTTGAAAAAAAAAAAAAAAATTGTTTCCCCCAACAATTTTACATTTTTTTTTCCCGAGTAGGACGTTGAGAGCATATAATAATTGATAAATAAATAATATATATAAATATATGGCTTGATTAATTAGCAATTAATGTTTTTCTATAATAATTAGAAGTTAATTTTGGTGGTACCAATTAGTATATATACTAGTATACCAATTAGTGTTATGGTATAATTAATAATCCTATTTATTATACAAATTATAAATATTCAAAACCTCTTAAATTATGACACATCATCTGTTGTTATACTAGTGTGTACATTAATTAGTACATATAGGATTATTCAGTTAATTTTAGTTGGTTTAAAGATAAATTAGAAGTTAAATTACAGTTGAGTGTTCGAAAACATCTAAATAAATCACAAAAAAAAATTGTTTTAGCTGCTTCTTTTTTTTTTTTTTTTTTTTCTAATACTCTTTTATGGATTTTTTTCAAAATTTTTCAGTTCATTTAGTTGAGCAGAAACAAAAGCCTAGGACTTTTTATTTTTTATTTTTTATTTTTATAAAAAAATCACTAAACAAAAAAATCATCATAAAAAAAAACCCTTTATAATGAATGATTCAAATGGAAAAGGAAATAGATTTCAATGTAGAAGTTGAACCCTTTTTTTGTTTTGTTTTTTACAACACAGATAAGAGGAGACGAAAAACAATAATAGTGAGAGGCGAACCAGACACCATGCCCAAATCTTTACAAACCCATTGGATTTACTGGTGTAAATCAATAATCAATTTTAAACATATTAAGTTTTCAAATCAAATTTTTATAATTTATTGTTCGGTTCAACAAGGTTATACATACTATAAAAAATTAAATTATTTGAACTTAATTTGTACTCGACTCGTTAAAAACTTGTTTGAGATCAGCTCGTTAGGTAAATAAATCAAACTTGAAAATATTTTGAAACTTGTTAACTTTTCAAGCTAAAACAATCTATTAATTGGCTCAACTCAGCTTGATCATAGCCCTAATCTTTGCAATGACTACACTACTGTCCCAATTTTTGCTGCTGTGTAATCAATTTATGTTACATCGTTTAAAATTCATTTTCAAATAATTGAAGAATCAATAACCTCGTTGATCCTATTCTAATGCTTTAGAACCTCAAACTTCTATCAATTGAAGGGCTATACTCATGTCACTCAACCAATAGTCACTGGTGCTCATCAAGATTAACCAGGGTTTGATTAGACACAGGCAATAACCCATTTTAGTTAATGTTCAAGATATTTTTTCTGGAGATGTAGTATTGTTGTTTTATGAGAATAAGCAAGAAATGTCCAATTGAAAATCCATACAAAGAGTATGAAATTGGCTTCCACTATATTTTTGATACACGCCCTCAAAAATAACTCTCTTAAAAGTCATATATAACAATATAATTGCTTTAGAAAGCAGAAAAACAAAAATAATTACAAAAGAGGTTACCTATCCTGTACAAGAAGACAAGAACTAGTAGACTTCGACATTCCATTGCTCTGCCTTCTTCAACTGCTTTTTGTACTCCATCCAATTGATGCCTGAAAAACACGAGCAAACATAGAGTTGGATACACATCGATTTTCTCTATATGCAATTCGAACACATTGATTTAAATGCTAATATGTCGATATTCCATACCGTCTTTGGCAGCCAAGTCGGCCATGATGTCATCAATGCCCTTTTCCATGCCTTTGAGCCCACACATATACACATAGGTGCTATCCTTCTTGAGCAATTCCCATAGCTCTTGTGCATATTGAGCCATTCTGGTTTGGATGTACATTTTTTCGCCTTTCTCATTGGTTTGTTCTCTGCTCACTGCGAAATCAAGCCTGAAGTTTTCTGGTGCCTTCTCCTTCATTTTCTCGAATTCCTGTATCATCACCCAACACGAGAAATTGTATTGATTCTAAAAGGTTTCGCTTCCAATTGAACATGATGTGGGAAAATTAATCAATCTATAATCTAATTAGAGAGAACTTTTAACTTACCTCCTTGTATAGAAGTGAGCTGCTTGTAGGGACACCCAAGAAGAGCCATGCCAATCCATTGAACTACAAAATGTCAAGACAAAAAATCACATGAGATGAGAAATTAGTGTTGTGTCCAATGGAGATTCACCCATGTCCTTTGTGGGTGCCCGAAGATTAGGTGGTATACATTGTAATTTTCCGGTAGGGTTTCATTTGAGTGTTTCAAAATAAAGAGTTGCGTTGAGAGGTTGAGAGTTATCTGTGATACTCTTGGAGTATAGTGGATTTGTTCTCTCTCCACCGTAGACTCAGGCACACCTTGTTGAACCACTTATATCTTATGTTCGAATCCCTATGTCTGTTTGTTCTTTATTATGTGATTGAAACTATGATTCTGCACAACAATTAGGTTATTAGAGCAATCGTGTTTCAATCATTCACATAATATAATGTTACTTTCTTTTTCCAGCATAAAAAAAAGAAGGGAAAAAAAAAAAGGTACTCCCAATATAGTTCTATTAGATGGAGTTTGGGAGGGGTAGATTGGGTACAACATTGACCTTTGCCATAATTTGCATAAAGTGGCTACTCTCATGTCTCAAATTCGAACTGAATACCTTGTAATCGACGTGTTTCTCAAAGAACATTTTCCACAAGAATGAGCGGAAAGGAGCAATTCCAGTTCCAGTTGCAAGCTGCAAACGAACATTAATCAAATGATACACCACATGTATTAAAGCACTATCCAAATAAATTAATAAGTAGTCATTAACACTGCAGATAATCCGATTAAATGTTAATTATGAGAATGCTATATACCCAAAAAAAAAATATATAAAAAATTTACCCTTAGTAGTCCTAATAATTTGAATGTCTGGCACAGATTTTTTATTTGGTGTGATATGGGCTAAAATAAAATTGATTCACACATTTTAAATTTTGAGCATTTTCCTAAATCCATAGCATTGTTATGCAAATAATATTAGACAAAATGCATTTAATGGCATACCATTATGATGGTGGCATTGGGATCCTTTGGCATAAGCATTTCTTTTCCAACAGGTCCTGTGATCTTCACTTCAGCTCCAGGCTTCAAGTCGCCTGAAAATACACAACAATAAAACTTAGAAGGGTATGTAAAAAATAAAATGTGCCAAAGTTTGAATTTTTTTTTTCTTCCAGGTAATTTTTGGGTACGTAACCTTTTCCACTTCTTTGTCAAACAAAAGACATGTCATTTGCATATGTTTGAAACCGGGAACATAGGCTAATTTCTATTTGGATTCAGAAAATATTGGAAACATTAAACATCAGAGTTAGAGAGTCTTGCATTCTTACACAAGAAGTTTGAGCAAACTCCTTTAACTAATTCTCCTTTATCATTGGTGTACACAAGCCTTTTCACACACAGCGACACCTGTATGCATATATGAGCCAATCAGACAATGCCACTAGATAATTTATTGTTTTTTAAAGAAGGAAAGATGATGAAAGAAAAAGAAATATATAAATACAATGAAAAAATGTTTAAATTTTAATTGATCAGATGAAATTGGAAGTAAGATATGCCATTAACATCACTCTGAGCTAAATATTTATTTAAAAAAAGAAAAAAAGAAAAGACAAAAGGCCTTACAGTTTTAGAGTCACCAAAGTCACCAAGAGCACTGCTAGCAATGGAGTATAACCTAAGCTTGTGAGGCTTCCCATTCTTGTCAATACCATCTGGAATCACTCCAATTGATTGCCCTTCTCTATATGGGACCTCTCCTAATTAATCAACCCATTAAACCAATCAATCAGCTCAAAAAACACCCAAATTAATCTTTAAAAATAATGGAGACAGCCTCCCCAATGGTAATGTTTGTCGTTAGTGTTTTGGTGGCGCAGGGTTGAGTCAGAGACAAACCCTTCAGAATGGGATAATACGATACATTATCCCGCTTTAGTGGGGAATATAGTATCATAAGAAAAATGATAATAATTGGGGAACATCATACAAATGGTATAAAGGAAAAACAATTGCAAATCACGATCCTAAGTTGAACTCTATTATTTTGTAATTATTTTATCTGCCTTTTATTTATCTGATATTTTGCAAAAATAATTAAAGGCCACCACCATACCCTCAGTGCTGAAGACCATGTGCCAAGTTTCACCAGGAGCATCATCACCAGTGATCTTAGTGTTAAGAAGACATCTCCCAATGTATGGATCCTTTGGCCTGTACTTGTTCACTACCACTCCTTCCTCCATTTTCTTTGAAACCTTTTCAACCTTTGCAGGTGCCTCTGTTGTGACTTGGGCTCTGATTGAAACAACCATCTTCCCATTCCCACCTCCACACACATTTCTATAGGGCAAAGGTACCTGCCAAACCCACAACCCATGTCACAAAAACTCCCAAAAAAAAAAAAGATGGAAAAAATTCATTTAAGTCCAACTGTGGAAATATAATTTCATGATAGTGCAGGTCCATTTCCGTACTTCGTGGAAGTCTTTTTGGTGTATCGTGGGTGATTATTTAGTATTCATGGTATTTATAAGGTTTTAATTGGTAGAGAGAGACAAGAGTCACGATTTATATTGGGAATGTGAAATAATATAAGATTACGTAATTGATGATTGATTTGGAGTATCGCCATACCATGTGATGTTCTGGAATTATTGAATAATTTTCCGGTGATTCTTATACGGAATGCAATTATTTTATGATTATCCCACCTGCTTATAATTTGTCCGAAATATATATATATATATATATAGAAAATAATTTATAAACAGAATTACCCTTTAAAAATGTTGTGACAGTGACTATTAAAATTATAAGTCATGATTAAAACATCACTACGAAAAATTTGAAGTGAAAAAAATTTGATATTTTTAACAAATGCTTTAAATTTGGCTATTTCAACAAATGTTTAAACTTAAAAAGTTCTAAAAAAAAAAAAAATACATATATATATATATATATGTTACAATGAAGCTCGATACACTCCCATCAAGCACCAGAAAGATGGTCGAGCAAGCCATCAAAACAGAGCATTCAAACGCCTAGCACTAAAAAAATTCTCATAATGATTACTCTACAGATATGTATATATACCTTGAAGTTGATTCTGTCTGGTGAGATGATTGAGATTCTGGTTGGAAGAGAAGTAGAGTTGGAGGATGGGAGAGAGACAGCAGCACTCACTGCAGTAGCCATGGTTTTGTGATGGTGATGAAGGAGAAGAAGAAGAAGAAGAAGAGATGAGGAGAGTGAAGATGTAGAGATATACGTGAGACAGTATTGTAGGATACTTTTTTGGTGGGTGGAGAGGGTGGATTATGGATTGAGTGAATGGAAGGCCAAGGAAGTGGCAGGTGTAAGGATAAGGAAAATGTGTAATGTAAGACTCAAGTCTGTAGCTACTCACATCATTTGATTTTTATTCACAACAAACAAAATTGCATATGTGAATAGCCACACGGATCCACCAAGAGAATTTCCTCATATTTTAGTAAGGCAAGCATCAAAATTAAATAGACGGTGTCATAAATAAAATAAGATATTAAAATATAAATTTTATAATTTTTTTATTCATATGACTAATAAAATACTATTGCAAATAAGTTAAATGTGTGAATTAAAACTTTAAGTGAGCCCAATAATTATGTCAAACTTGTAAAATTCCTTAAGAAGTCAGTGCAATTTATCCAAATTTATCCATGTATTTTATTTTTGAGATATCTTTTTTGGATACATAATAGTATTAATAAAATAGAAATGTTAGCGATTAAGAATCAGGTGTCGTTTGGCATTCAACAAAAAAAGTAGCATTTTTTTTTTTAGTAAAAAAAAAAAATTCAAAATTATGTCAATTTTTTTTACTTTTCTAATTTTTATAGTGTAGAATAATCTAAGAAATAAAAATAAAAAATTCACTAAAGATCATTTTTTTGTTGTTTTGATTTTAATGGATTTTTTTCAATTTATTTATTTATTCATTCATTTATTTTATTTTTTACTCTCCTGCTTCGTAAATTCTAAATCTAAAATTCTAAAAGCTTATGAATTTTTTTATTAAAAAAAGTTTTTTTTAAAAAAAAACACCAATAAAAAAAAATCACTATAAAAGCTCATCCAAATGACCATCTATTATAACTAGTTGCTAAATTATAATATCAAAAGGTTGTGAGTCTCATAGGGCTAAATTATTTAGCTTTTGGTTTAATTTTAGAATTGTGATTATCATTTTGGAGTTGTGATTTGAGTATGAAATTGTGAGTTGAGTTTTGAAATAGAAAATTTGTTTGGTTATAAATTTTGAAAAATGTTTTGAAAAGAGTTTGTGAGTTGAGTTTTGAAAATAAAAAATTTGTTTAGTTATGAGTTTTGAAAAGAGTTTTTGAATTTTGAATTTTGTAAAGAGTTTTGAGTTTTGAAAAGAGTTTGGAGTTGTATTTTGAGTTTTGAGTTTTTGAATTTTAAGTTATATTTTGAATTTTTTAGATTATTTTTTTAAAATATTAAAAAATGTTTAAAAAAATTATTTTTATTTTAAATATATAATTTTCATTTAAATATTTTTTATTTTTATTTTAAACATTTTATTTTATTTTGTAAATATTTTAATTTTAATTTTAATATTTTAAACTCAAAACACAACTTCACACTCAAATTGTGACAATAGGCGTGAGACTCACATGAGACCTACATTACGTGAGACCTACATTATGTGAGTCTTACGGCCATGTAAGACATTTGATTAAATATTTAATAAAATATTTAAAATTAATTTTTCTATTCCTAATATTTTTCTATTCAAATGGATTCTAGTGGCACAAAATAATAATAATTCTGAGTGTCAAAAGTAACATTAATTGATGTCCCAACAAATCCTTTATGAGATGGTTAAAGAGAGTAACTATTTGGGTATCCGAAAAGATAGTCTTGCGTATTGTCTTCTTTATTTTAATTTATTTAAAAAAATATTATGAATCTTAAATAAATTATTAAATTTTTTGTCAAAACTCTTACATGTGAGTTCCACACTCATTTGAGATTTTTGATAAAAAATTTAATGATTTATTTAGAATTCCTATGCAGTGAAATTATTATATTTATGTTAGAGTTTTATCTAACAATATAAGTTAGATGATTTGCTTTGGATGCCACACATGATATGTATTCTCAAAGAAAAATGTTTGGGGGCCCTAATTCTGTGGCTCAAATATGGCTCAAATAGCCAAAACGACGTCGTTTTGGCCATTTTGATGTTGTTTTGTACTCAAAACGACGTCGTTTTGGCCATTTGAGCCACATTTGAGCCACAAAATTTGGGCCCTCTACCATTGCTGCAACTTTTAATCTATTATAACCAGCGGTTCCGCTACGTAGCTCAAAAGTCTTTGGATCGAATGGCTCGAAAGCACGTTTGTACTCAACTTGGTGCTGCTGTAGCTGTGTATACATCCACCTTTCATTTCATTTAAAAAAAAAAAGAAAAAGAAGAAAAGAACAGAGTAGAGAGAGCGAAGCACTGTCTAGTCGTAACCTAGCTTGTGTCGCCACTGTTGCTGTTTCATCGAAGTGGAAAAGAAGGAAGTTTGTGTGTCGTAGAGCAATCAGAGTTGTGTTTGAGTTGTGGATAAGGTACTTCCCTTTCAAACATTGCTCTATAATCTGCTTTGTCATTGTGGATGCCATGACTGCCATGGCTGCTAGCTAAGATGATTGTGGCTGCCATGGTTACTTTTCCATTGCTCTATCATAATATTTATTTGTGGCTGCCATGGCTGCTCTTCCATTGCTCTATTAGTTGAAGATTGATTTTATTTTATTTTATTTTTTTAATTTTTTTTTTTCAGATTCATTGTTTACTATTATTAAAAAAAAAAATTGGATTTATTTATTGTTTCACATGCATAATAGCATTTTTGTTTGAGCAAAATTTTATCAATTTAATCGGAGGTACCCCCCAAAAATTAGTAGATTGGATTTATATGTAGCTATCGTGGTTGCCACGGCTGCTCTTCTATTACTCTATTACTTGAGGATTTATTTCAAATTCATTGTCTACTATTATTATAGATTTATTGTTTGAGATTCACATGCATTTGCTCAGATTCATTGTCTGAGCAAAATTTGATCAATTTAATCATTTTCACAGTATGTTAACATTTTAATCATTTGAACAGTATTTAATAGTATTTTATTTAACTTTGAAGCTACAATGAATATTGATTCAAACAATAATTCATTCAATGGGAGTGATGAAGTTGAAGAACAAGATCACAATATGTCATTTAACGAGAGTGGGGAAGTTAAAGAACCTAAGAAGGGGATGTATATTACCTCAAAACAAGAAGTGTACATATCTTATGCAAAATATGCGAAACACTGTGGATTTGCTATAGCTTTTAAATCACAAAATCTAACAAGTGACGGGGAAGTAAAGTACTTTGAAATTGAATGTACTTGGGTGCGGATCCGAACAAAAAAATCAAAAGTAAATCCCTTAGAACGAAGCGGAAGGTTAGCAAGGTTGATCAAATAGTTAATCGGTTAAAGGGAAAGAATAAGAAGACTACTCCCGCACAGGTAAATGCTTTGGGTAGGTTATTTCGTAAGGTTTTTGTGTATTGATAGTTTAATGCTTGAAATTAGTAATGAAATTGTGTTACTATTTGATGATAAGGTACCGCAAGATCAACCTCACTATTTTCCTTTTATAGTTTGCACACTAGACAATATGTATGTATCGGTATGTGTTGAATAGACTTAATATATTGCACTTTGTTTGTTGTGGGGTTTTATTTTAAAGCTTCAAATTACTACTAACTTTGTCCCCCTATATAATGATAAGATGCCGCAAGATCAACTTTACTATTTTCCTTCTATGGTGAGCACACAGGACAATATGTATATACTAGTACGTGTTCAATATATGAGTACACATATTTTAATGACGAATTAAATTTTAAATTGGTCAATATGTTTGTGGTTATTATTTGTAATATGTACTTTGTTTTTATAGGCACGGGTTAGCACAATGCAAATGGCGGACAATATTGGAAGCACCTCTCACACTCAAGCAGGAATAGTCAACAATATAAGCAGGAAAAGTTCAACAGTAGCATCAGAATTTGTTGACTTCAATATAGATGCAGATTCAAATGCCCAATTATTTTTTTAGTTTTGCACTAGTAATTGTATGACATTCGTATGTAACAATGTAGGTATTATGGCTAGAATATGTTTTGCACTAGTAATTGTTGGCCATTGTATGCCTGATTGTGTTTTTGGTTAATCATGGAAGATTTATAAATTGTGGTTTGGTAAAGAAAATTTGTGGTTGAACTTTTGTGTGGCGAATGTTAATCCTTTGGTAATTGAACTTTTGTAAATTGTTTTATTATTTTGGATTAGTAATTTTCTATTACAATGTTTTTTTTCATGTGAGATGGTCTCATTGGGCATTCATTTTTGGTATTATGTGTGAGATCAAGTCCTTTATTGTGCATGAAAATTTTGTCTGTCTTTGGTTACACAGGGTTGTTATAGACAATTGCTGAGAGGACGAACAAAACAAACCCAAGATTTGATTTTTTTTTTAATGAGAGATTGATATTCCATTTGATTTTAATTGACTACTTTAAATCTTTGCACATGATATGAAAAATATGGATGAGATTTTGTGTCTTGATTTGTGAAGTTGTGAAGTTTTGTGTAGTTTGTATGATCAAATTTTTAAGCCTAGCAAGTTTCTTGCAAATGCTGATTTTCATTTGTTCAGAGCTGGGATTTAGCCCAAATGGGAAGATCCTGAGTGTGCTAATGGGGGCAAGTGGACTGTTACCAACAACAAATAAGTTTTTTGATCTTTTTTCTTAGTGTTAGTTTATAACAATTTGATGAGAAAACTTATTAGTTTAGAAAACTTATTTGCGTGTTTGGTCACTAATGGATTTTTGTTGGGCAGTTGATGGCTTTGATTGGAGAGCAATTTGATGAGTCCGATGAGATATGTGGTGGTTGCAAGAGTGTGCCAAATGCAAGACAAACTTGCATTATAGACTAAGACAACATCCAATTAACGGGTATCACACATCAAAGAGCTTTGGAAGTGCTTTTGCAATGGCTTTTTGGGATTCTTCTGGTGCTCCAACAATTGAAAATAAAGGAATAATCTAAATTATAGCAGAAACACAAACAAGAATAAAAATGTGGCACATTACAGCACTAAGACAACAGAAATTAGCTCATGTCATAAAAACCAAGTTTAGGTTACGTACTCTCATGCATATACCAAAAACCATTGGTGTGTTGTTCATAAAATTACTCTCAAGCCATCTAGCCCCCTCTAAGCCAGCAAGTACATGATTAACATATATGACATAAAAAGAGTATTCTCAACTTGCATTGTGGACTAACACAGCATCCATTGTGGACTAAGACTGCATCCTGGTTGGAGTTGGAATATCACAAACCATACAAACTCATCCGAATACACAACACAGCACAACACAACGCATTCATGAAATTCCCTAAAGCATCTAACAATTCAGTAATTTACATCATTAAGTACAAAAAGATACAAAATATGAATGAAGTTTCTGGTTACATTCGATTCATGAAATTTACATGGTAAAGTGCAAAAAGACTCAAAAAACAATGACATAAATCCTAATTTTGAAGTTTTTCTCCATCCTTTGTAGCCTTGCACCATACTCATTGTCTATCTCACAAAGCCTTGTCTTTATATCGTTTAGTTCTTCTGTTCTTATAGCTTTCTGAGGTCCAACATGTGAACGGATTGTGGAGATACTGTCGTCATCATCCTCATTCGCGAATTTGAAGAATGTTCTTTATGACTCTACAATGCACAAAAATTAGTTAATCAAATCACATAAATAACTTTGTGCACAGTAAAACATCAAATTTTATAATCGATACGTACATATTTCTATAGGCAAACAAAGAACAAACGTCCTTGGTTTCCGTTGTCATTCGTGCGTACAATATACATCGCCGCAGTTCTCTCACAATCACACAATCTTGGTTTTAATCTTATGTTACTATTATTAGTAGAAGAAGAAGCCACAGTTTTATAATTTGCTATTATTAGTAGAAGAAGAAGCCATCAGTTGAAGACATATTTATATAAGTATTCAAACATTTGATTTCAACATAGATTTTAGATTTCAACATGAAGAAGATAGATTAGTTGGATAACTATTCAACCATTTGATTGTTTGAAGAAGACAGATTTCAACTCAGATTTTCAGATTTACACATTTGAAGACAGATTAATTGGATAACTATTCAAGCATTTGATTGTTTATAATGCTTGAAGATAGATTTTTATAATTATTCAAGCATTTGATTTTCAGATTTTTAGATTTACACATTTCAAGACAGATTTATATAACAGATTTACACATTTGATTGTTTATAATTTTACATATTTGAAGCATATCTAAAAACAAATGTATGATTATTGAAGCACAACCAAATTAAAGCCAAAACCAAACTGATAGCTCAGATTACAATACAGATTAGTTGGATAACTATTCAAGCATAACCAAATTAAAGCAAAAAACAAATAGATGTATAATAAATAGATGTGTATTTGACCAGACAGATGTGTATTTCAAGCAAAACCAAATTCAAAGCCAAAAACAAACAAATGTATACCAAGCAGGTGTGTATTTTACCACAAATATGTGTATTTGAAGCAAAATCAAATTCAAGGCAACACCAAATAGATATATACAGAGGATAACAGCTTAAAGACAAATCCCAAACCCTAACACATAACAAATTAAAGCCAAATCCCAAGCCCGATCACAAATTGCAAGCCAAATCTACTAATTTCTACACAAATTGAAGCCAAACATAAACCCTAGCTTTGCGATTTTAGGTTTACCTCAGATTCCTTTTGGTCCGTCGTTCACTGTCACAGGCCGTCGTTCGTCGTTGTTTGTCCTCAGTTGTCGTTCGTTCTTCCACGACTAGAGAGTAATCGGAAGGTGATAAGAGAGGTCTGTCGAATGAGAGGGATGGGTAGAGAGAGAGGTAAGAGTGATTCCTCCTTCTACGACTAGAGATGAGACAGATGAAAGAGAGAGAGAGAGAGAGAGAGAGAGAGATGAGTCCCTTTTTTGGTTTCAAGAATATAGTGAACAGAGGCAAAGAGGAGAGCAAAGCAAAAGAAAGAGATAGAGAGAAGAGAGAAAATTAGTACTTTCAAGCTAGTCGAGCCCAACACATTCGAGCTACAAATCATTTTCCTATAACCAGTTCCTTTAGATTTGTGAGATCTTCTAGTGGTCTAATATTTAGATATAGTAGTGTTAGAAAAGCATAATATAGCCTTCTTCGGAATGTGGGTTGACTTTTTGAGTTTTTAGCTAATTGACCTCGTTTGTCAACTATACATTTTAGCCAAAAAGTCAAAAAGTTAGTATAAGTTATCACATCACTCTCTCTACTTTTCTACACATCTTTTCGTAAAAAGCTAAAAAGTTAATAGCTTGTTCCCAAATGAGACTTTAGTAGGTGTTTGCGATAAATTAAAAAAGTGCACTTTTTTTACATATATACACTTATTTGGATTATATCAATCAACATTTATCAACATCTCTTCTCTACTTTTCTAATCACTTTCTCTACTTTTTTACACATTTTTTTAAATAAAAAGTCAAAAAAATACACTTATTCAGAACATTCCAAACCACCTCTTAATCCTGGGGCTAAAAAGCCTCGTTTGAGATAGATTTTTTGATTTTTTTGACCTTTTAAAGGGAAAAAAAATGAAATAATTATGAGTTGGATATGACATTGTCCTATTAGGCTAAAATAGTTAATTTCATCCTACATGACTATTTTAGCTCAAAGTAATATCCCAAACATAGCCATAAAACACTTATTCTAGGTGTAATATATGATATGCTAAAATAGCACAATGTTATTTTATGTGTCAAATTTGACACATAACACAATGTTATGTTATACTACTACAATTTTGACTAGTTAAATTTTGGGGTTGGCTTCCCTCCAGTCCGTTATCGGATTGAAGGGTATTGTTGGATCCGTGGGGACCCATCAAGGCTCTCGTTTCAATAATCTAAATCATTCTGTAACAACCCCGACCTCTAATTAACGTTAATTCGTGATTAAATAAGTCTAATCAGTAATTAAGGCGAAATTTTGAATTAAATTGCATGTATGTCATATTATTTGTGCTTATATCTGTCTTTTGTAGAAATATCTATTTGAGTTTCTGTTTTGTTCTGTGAATTGAAGGCATTGTAGATTATTTAATGGATTTGCTAAGAATTGAATGAATTGAACTTAAAGATACAAGAAACAAGCCTCTAGCCCCCTCATTGGCAAGCCTAGGTAACAATTCAACCCTTGGATTGTTCAAATATGATGTCTAGACCTTGAATTCAAGAGAATTAAGTTGAATAATGGAAGAACTAAGCTAGAAATGAAGAAAATGGAGCCATTCATGCATGCATGCATATATCATAGCATTTTGAGTTTGTTTCTAAAGAATTTCCATATGCATTTGTTTATTTTGACTTGGTTTTGAGAATTCATCACATTTCTTACCATTTGACCTTAATTGATCATGTTTTGGAAAGTCTAAGTTCATAGTAATTTATGCAAGTCATGTTCATGGCATATTCATAAGTTTCAAGTTGACTTTTGATCAAATTGGCATGCTATTGGGCCTTGATTTTACGAAATGGTTTTGAATTCAAGATATTTTCCAAGTTTATACAAGGTTCCTCAAGTTTTTGGCACAAAAGGATGAGTTTTAAAGTGTTTGATTCGAGTTTTGAGCTTGGGAGTGCAATCTGAAAATTCCAGATTCTATTCTTCTGCTCGAGCAACATAAGCTACCCTCGAGCGACAGAAGCTACGCTCGAGTGACCACTCTGTGATCTTGCACTTCCGCTTAAGTGACCAAAAGTTGGCTCGAGCGTGAAATGCAAGCTCTCAAAAGTTTACACATTTTGCAGACCGCTCGAGTGACAAGAGTTACACCCAAGTGAGGACCCCAGTCTCACGCTCGAGCGATCGTCGAGCAGCCATCGAGCGGAGAATTCACACAACCAGTGCTTTTAAGAGTTTATAGACCACTTGAGCGAATGAAGTTGTGCTTGATCTGCCTCTCATATGTTTGCATGTCCGCTCGAGCGAGGGAAGTTGGGCTCAAGCAGGGCCCCTGTTTTTAGCAAGTTTTGTTAAGAGTTCCAAAGTGCATTTTGGCATCCTTATTGCATCCTAGACATTCCTAGGCCATAATTAAGACCTAATAATGAGGATGAGACTTAGAAACACACTAAGAAAGAAATGAAAGAAGTTATGTGATATTCGGGTATGCGTTTCAAGATGTGTATCTGTTATGTTTGTGTAGGTCAACCGCGATAAGCTGTTTGATTTTGTCTACTCTGTCTGTCCGCATTTGGAGCCATCTGTGAGTAATGACTTAGTAAAGCTATGTTCGACCTTAATTATTTTCTGTATGAAGAAATAAGATCTGTTTATGAAATGTTATGTTCTATACGATGAATGACTGTCTCATTTTTTGACAAGTATTCGTGGCATCCTTAGCACAAGGCCCATGCCTAGGGGTAATAATACCGTGGTCTATAAGCACAAGGCCCCTTCCCGGGGGTAACAATACCGTGGTCTCATATGGCCTTTACCGTGGCTCAAGTATATTACAAGTTCCCGGTACCAGAGGTTCCTTATGGAACTGACAAGCATGATAATGCTAATGGATGTACCATGTATGATGAAGCATGAATTTTGATTCTTGTATGTAGTTTGAACAAGAATATGAATATAAATCTATTTCTGATATGAACTTTGATTTCTGAATCTGTTATGGACATCATTTATTTAAACCCTTTACTCTGTTATTATTCATTGGCCTTCCATTCACTATTTATATTATGTATGTAGGTGAACAGGCGCGTGACTAGGCCTAAGTTGCTGCTTGAAGTGTTTTTGGGTTAGCCAACCACTGTGCCTCCCGGGTAGGTTCCTTTTTGAGAAGTCAAGTTTTGAGAACCGTTGAAGATGTTTTGTTGTTTGTTTTGCTTATCTGTACGTTGGGCTAAGTCCCTTACGACATTATATAAGCTTAAAATTTCTTTTCTGTCTCATGTATGTCTACATAGCTTTATGGACCTTGTATTTTGTATAATTGCTTCCGTAATCCCTTATATTTTGTTATTCTGTTAAGAGGCTTTTGGTAATCCTAGGATTACTGGTCGGTTACGTCGTTAAACCTATAGGGGTGAGTTTGGGTCGTGACACATTCAATGTGTAGAACTTGTCGAGTACTATATGCCTGTAAAAAATCACATTGATCGGATATCAATAGCTATCTAATCGGGTCAGATTTCTGTCAATCGTTTATTTTTTCATCGTGATTTTTTACAGACATATAGTAAACGACGAGTTCTACACATTGAATAGTTTGGATTATTGAAATGGGACCCGTGGTGGACCCCACGGGCCCAATAGCACCCTTAAGTCTGATCACGGATTGGAAGGAAGCCCAGCCCTTAAATTAAATTTTTTAATAAAAAATATGCTATTTTAATGTATTACTAATTTATTATGTCATTATTAATAATAAAAAATATGCTATTTTAATGTATTACTAATTTATTATGTCATTATTAATCCAACAAAATTTTTAACTTTATTGATTCTCACTAACTCATTAATTAGATATAATTAATAGTTGACAATTGTTAGTCATATATAAAATTTTTATAAAAAATATTACGAAAATGATATAGCAATACTATTTTAATAAATACATATTATCTTTATGAATATTTTGCTTTAAAGTGAATGACCTATATTGAGTTACATAATTATGTATAGAAATTCTGTAGAGCCATGGATTAGTTGTAGATGGAGGAGTTAACTTCCATTTCCAACAATTATAAATATGAGATGGGAAAAGGGTCCTGCAACACTCAACACATCGGAATGTTGTCAAATTCATTTGTTTACTAATTTCACTCTGTGTCTTATGATGTGTTTATCTTAATTATATTCGAAAGCGCATGAATCGTATAATAAAATAATTTAATGAGTGAAATTAATCGATGAATGAAATTAAGGTTTCAGAATCCACACTCAAATATACATAATAACTAATAATATAATTTAAATAGTGTTGGACCATTTTAATATCCTTTTTTTATTTATTTATTTTTTTGTCTTTAATATGACCTGTTACCTTGTTCATGAATCTTATTTTGTCTTATTCATGAATCTCATTTTGTTTGGTAAATGGAGATTCATTTGTATTTGGTGACCTTTTGTTTTGTTCATGAATGGAGATTAATTGGAAGGTCAAGGGGTTGGTGGTGAGTTAGTGATCATTATTTTTTCGGTGTAATTTTTAAGGACCTAGTGGCCTATAAATTGTTTCTCTCATCTACTCTTTTCTACACAAACTATTTTTCTATACTTGAGAGATTACTAGCCAAAGAAGGGTGTTTTTTCTTGGTGGAGCTTTGGGTTCACCGTCTTGTGCAAAGTTGGTCTGAACCATATGACAAATGGTCGGGCTGTTGTATCTTGAAGGGGACAAGTCATAGTTTCATAACTGCTGTATCGGTATTTGGGTTCTTCCTACCGTAGTGGGCTTGATCTCCTTAAAGAAAACGAGATATCTGTGCTTCAACCCGATCTATTTGTATCTCATTTTCTTTGCATTATTTATCAATAAAATATAATTTTCTGGTATTTTCACCAACAATTTTAAGGAGATCAACATGGAACAAGTACCAGGAAAAAATTAATGGCAGAATTGGAGATCTCAACAGACCTTTCAAGTTCAAGGGAGGTGGAAAGGAATTTTTTTTTTTACCTCAGCCTTTTGAAAGTTGCTTATGTTCTTACCAAGAAGAACCCAAACAAAATCCAATTGAGGAGATGAATGATGAAGACTACGAAACACATGAAGTAAAAGTGGCTTCATACAATACAGATGAGCATAAATGTCATTTTTATGTCTTAAATTGTCTTGCTGATCAATTTTATGATTACTATGACACCACTTACACTTCCGTAAAGAAAATTTGGAAAGCTTTACAGACTATGTATGATACTGAAGAGGCAGGAGCAAAAAAGTATGCAGCTAGCCATTTTTTTCGCTTCCAAATGGTGGATGAAAAATTTGTTATGGAGCAAGCAGAAGATTTCCAAATGATAGTTACAGAAGTAAGATCTGAAAGTGTCAAGATTGGTGACAACTTGGTAATTGCAAGACTAGTTGACAAGTTACCGCCATCTTGGAGAGAATTCCAAAAGAGCATGCACCACAAACAAAAGGAGACTTCCTTGAGGCATTGATCACTTGCATTCGAGTCAAAGAGGAGGCTAGAGGCCAAGATGCTTTAATAACACAAGAGGGTAATGAAAATTCCACTACAAAGGTAAAATTGTTTCAGCAAATACTTTATATGTTGTCTTCTATTAATTTTTTGGCATGCTTGCTTGTGTCATATTGACAGTAAATATGTGGGAAATATGAGTAGTTTAGGATTAATTCATAAAGTGACAAAAAAAAAAATTTGAGAAATGTGAAGTTTGCAGTAAAGGAAAAATTACCAAGAGGCCTCATAAAAATGTTGAGAATAATACCGATTTGCTAGAATTATTTCATACTGATTTGTGTGAATTTGAAGGAATTTTAACTCGGGTGGTAACCGATATTTTATCTCTTTTATTGATGATTTTTCAAAATACACAAACGTATATTTATTAAAAAATAAAAGCGATGCTTTTGAGAAATTTAAAAAATTCCTTCTTGAAGTGAAAAATCAATTTGGTAAAAAGATTACAAGAATTAGAAGTGATAGAGGCAGGGAGTATGAATCTCTTGGATTCAACTCTTTTGTTCAGTCATTGGGAATTATTCATGAGACTACTCCACCATATTCACCTTCAACTAATGGCATAGCTGAAAGAAAAAAATAGAACGTTAATTAACTTGACGAATACTATGCTTATTAATTCAGGTGCTCCTGCAAATCTTTGGGGCGAGGCTATTTTGACAACTTGCCATGTGATAAATAAAGTGCCACACAAAAAGACTAAAATTGTACCTTATGAATTGTGGCGGTGGCATAAACCAAATCTAGGTTATTTGAGAGTTTGGGGTTGCTTAGCTTTTGTAAGACTTGTAAATCCTAAACGACCTAAATTAGGTGAATGAGCTACCACTTGTGCTTTTCTTGGGTATGCATTGCATAATACAACTTATAGATTTTTTGATATGGAAAATAATATTATTTTTGAATCAGGTGATGATATTTTTCATGAAAATAAATTTATTTTCAAATATAGAAATAGTGAGCGTCAAATAATTTCTGAAAATATTTTATCCATGCCTAGCTCTTTAACTCTATCTCAAATTTTTCAAGAACAAGAAAATTTTCAAATCCAACTAAGAATGAGTAAATGAGCTAGAGTTGAAAAAGATTTTGGCCTTGAATATTATCTTTACAATGTAGAAGAAATTCCTCTTACGGTGCAAAAAGCTTTATCATCACCTAATGCTATTTTCTGGAGAGAGGCTGTAAATGATGAGATAGATTCACTACTTTCAAATAAAACATGGAAGCTAGTAGATTTACCTCCACGTTGTAAAACTATTGGGTGTAAATGGGTCCTTCGTAAAAAACTTAAACCGGCATGGAACTACAGATAAATATAAAGCGAGGCTTGTCGCTAAAGGTTTTAAGCAATAAGTTTATATTGATTTCTTTGATACTTTTTCTCCGGTTACTAGAGTTACATCCATTAGACTGTTGATAGCAGTGGCTACAATTCATGATTTAAAAATTCATCAAATGGATGTGTGTTAGGTCCCTTAGTTTTGTCAATCCCACGAACAAACATTGTTATTCGAGTTGTAAGTTTCTTGGTTGTTTTGCCTTGCTTGCTCGAGCGCACAATCTTTCTTCCCAGAATATTTGTAGATAAAAACAAATTCTGGGAGCAAGACTTCTTCGCTCGAGCCAGGAATCCTTTGCTTGAGTGAGCAAGGCAAAACAACCAAGACACTTACAACTCGATTAACAATGTTTGTTTGTGGGATTGACCAAAAAACCTAAGTGATTCGTGATTAGATCAAGATTTAATTCTTTACAATGTAGAAGAAATTCCTCTTACGGTGCAAAAAGCTTTATCATCACCTAATGCTATTTTCTGGAGAGAGGCTGTAAATGATGAGATAGATTCACTACTTTCAAATAAAACATGGAAGCTAGTAGATTTACCTCCACGTTGTAAAACTATTGGGTGTAAATGGGTCCTTCGTAAAAAACTTAAACCGGCATGGAACTACAGATAAATATAAAGCGAGGCTTGTCGCTAAAGGTTTTAAGCAATAAGTTGATATTGATTTCTTTGATACTTTTTCTCCGGTTACTAGAGTTACATCCATTAGACTGTTGATAGCAGTGGCTACAAAGCATGATTTAAAAATTCATCAAATGGATGTGTGTTAGGTCCCTAGTTTTGTCAATCCCATGAACAAACATTGTTATTCGAGTTGTAAGTTTCTTGGTTGTTTTCCCTTGCTCGCTCGAGCGCACAATCTTCCTTCCCAGAATATTTGTAGATAAAAACAAATTCTGGGAGCAAGACTTCTTCGCTTGAGCCAGGAATCCTTTGCTCGAGTGAGCAAGGCAAAACAACCAAGAAACTTACAACTCGATTAACAATGTTTGTTTGTGGGATTGACAAAAAAACCTAAGTGATTCGTGATTAGATCAAGATTTAATTGGTTGGGAATTGGCACAATTAAATCTTGATCTAATCATGAATCACTTAGGTTTTTCAATTGGTATCAGAGCGGGTCACTCTTTGTTTTTATCAAAATTATAAGAGTGTGATTTTGTGTGATTAGTGATTGTAAACACCCCATTTTTGATGGCCATTATGACTTGGACGCCATCGCATGCACACCTGATGATGAGTCTATATGCTTGTCAAGTGCTCGAAGTCCTCAGCGGAATGTCATAACTTTGAGCCTTTCAAACCCTACACCCTTGTTGTCTCATTCTTGGACCAAGCCTTGGTTCTTCAAGTCTATAGCTTATGGTGGCCTGCCGGCCACCTTTTTGGGTTTTCGGCCATCACTTTTTGGTTGTCGGTCACCAGTGATGGCCGGCCGGCCACCAGTGTCTTTTGTAGATATTTTTTGATAGCTGTGCCAGCTGTTTGCATAGATGCATGCATCTGCCCCCACGTGTAGGGCTGGATGTTCTTGAAGGGAATTCGTGTTTTCTATATATAGGAGGCCCCTCTCTCATGTTTTAAGGTTAGAAATTTTGAGATCAAAATTTTTCTCGTCTCTCTACAATTCTCTCTCTCTCTCTCTCTAGCAATTTTCTACACTTCAGCCTATACACTCTCAACTTTTGCCTATACACCCTTAACCAAATCTCTCCATATTTGAGTTGAGGTGTCTTTGACGCTTGTTGGAGATCTTGAAGGCATTGTTTGCTTGGTTTTGTTGCTTGGACTTCATTTCCTCAAGAGGTATAAGGCTTTGCCTATTTTCTTGCTTTAACTACTCTTTTTCTTACATTTTTCCTTGTGTTTTTGGGTTGTAAAACTTCTATATTTTTGGGCTGAAACTTGGGTTCTAAGGCCATTAAAGGTTGAGGGGTTGATAGCCCTTCTTTATACCTTGTTTTGAAGGCCTTTGCCCTTGAGTTTCCCACCCTTGCATCATCTTTTTCTAAGCTTTTAAACATTGATTTTCAAAGCTTTTTCAATAGCCAAAATCATGTTTTAAAGTCCAAATTTCGAGGGGTTAGCCTCCCCTCCTTGTGTCTTGCTTACTAGTCTAGTTTGTGCCATGTTTTAACATATTAATCTAGCTATCTTTAGTTTAATTCCAGCATGTTTTAGGACTATATTAGACTTGTTTTAGCACTATTTTGGGCTGTTAGTTGCATTTGAGCTTTGTTTTGCATGCTTATAATGTAATAGTTCTCATGAGTTTGGTATTCTAGGCCTTAGACATTATCTCATTTGAGTTGATAGCATTTATTTATGCTTTTCTCACTCATTTTCAGCAATAATAATCTATGCAACCTCCCTCGTTGCTTGGATTTTATTTTGCTTTGAGAGTTGTTTCAAGTCTCTTGTTCTTTTAAGCATGAGATTGAGGTTGTCATACTTAATGGTTTAATCCCTTTTAGGGGTTATCAATGACATGACACCTCTTTCATGTCTTAAGTTAACTCTTGTTTTGGTACTTCACTCCATTAGAGGACTTAAACTCACATTTGGACTCAATTTATTAAAGAATAGATGGTAATCTAAAATGGAGTAATAAAGTTGAGGCTAAAAAGGTGCAAGATAATAAAAAGTGTTATGTTCAATCGGATGTTAATTGAATACATGGAAACTTGGGCCATTTCATACTCACTAGTGATGAAATGATTCAAGTCTCCAAGGTCAACAACTTCCCTTGATCTTTCATGAAAGGGAGGAGGTTAGAGTCTCATTTTGTTGCATTTATTGAACTTGCACTCTTTGGGTCACAAGCCATCATGCAATGAAATTGCTTGAGTTGGTGGTTTGTGGCTTAAGTTCATTACTACTTTGATTTGTTCATAAAAAGGATGGGTGAGTTATGCAAACAAACCCTTGAAATACCCTGTGCATGCTCTGTTTGTTCTCCGTTGCAACAAGGTGAACTGGGTAGCAGTGGCCGGCAAGCCATTTTCTATGGTCGACAGGCCACCTTTGATGGCCGACCGGCTATCACTGGTGGCCGGCAGGCCTCATCACTGGCCAATCGGCCACTGATGCAAAATTCAGCAGTGTGTTTGTAAGGCAGAGCAGAGTTATTCTGGAAGTGGGCAACAGTGTATGTGTTCTTTGATCAACAGAGGCTCTTCGGAAGCAAAAATAGTGGCCTTTTTCGGGTGGAAACCGAGCATGCGCATGCACATCTCTCACTTCCCGAGGCGGAATAGTTAGCTTAGTACGTAATTGTTTAGCTTAATTACATCTTTTAATTGCGCTTGTGTTGTAATTATTTAATTAGTTAAAGTAGTTAACTAGTTGTGATGGTGTAATCATTAATTAACAAGAATAGTTAGTTAATTCATATGTTGTTGTAATAATTAGTTAAGTAGTTTAGCTAATTTAATTTGTTTTGTAATAATTAATTATCTTAGCTTAATTATCTTGTTAGTTCATTCGGACTCTCCGTCGTGAGAGCGCAATGTAATAATATTTATGTCTTCCAACCTCACGTCTTTCTCTCTTTTATTTACTAGCTTATGATGGTTAGTTTAGGGACATCATGCTTCGTTTAGTATTACTCATGTTTGCATCCATTGGTATTGCATGCACTGAGGCTCAGTTCATCATTCTAACTTGAATTGTCGTTTAAATACTTCTTTGAATACGTGCTTAGACCGCATGCTATTTAATTATTTCATACGCCATATTAGTAGCCGAGCCTATTAATTGCATATCGCATGTGTTGCATTAGTCATATTGCATAAGTTAGGATCATGCATTTTTCTAATTGGTTTCTCTTTTGGTTTGGAGTACTAGGTGTGCCTTTTACTTGCTTTAGCATATCGCATGAATGTTGATGTTGCCATGTCTAGCATGCTTGCCATGAGGCTAAGTACTTAATTGATAAGCTGCTTAAATGCTTGTGGATGAAGGCTTATTGCTTGAATTGGAATAATTTGAGTAGTGTTCATATGCGATCACTTTTTCAAGTGGTACATATTCAAAATGATTTTCAAAACAAATATGAATCAAATATTCCAATTCTTGTGATTTAGTCTATACTTGTGTGTGCGCATCACATAGTAATGTTAGCCTAATAAACTGGAACAAGAGCATCTAATGTACATAAGATTCATATCATGATTAGTAGAGGCCGATCTTTGATCGGGCGAGCAGGGGTGCTTAATTCATTCATGACCTTCTCCTCTCGTACCTAAGTTCCCGAGTCGAGACAATCTTGGTGATGACGGACACGTGGCATTTGGCACGAGTCATGGGTTTCCTAAATTTTCCCAAAAGAAAAAATATTTAGGTGGTGACTCTGTATCTGGCAAAGCAATCCATTTTTGGCAATTTGATTCAAAATTAATTTTTCAAAAGATTTGTCGGATTTGGACTTTTTAGTGATTATTTATTTCGCATTGCAGTTGTGGAATCAGATTCAGAACCGTGAGAGTCCGAACTGTAGGGCTTATTTCGACTTCTAAAAGGAGGTGTGAAAAAGTCGGGCTACAGTTTATGGCGACTCTGCTAGGGAAATTAGAGAACTTGACTTGAACTTCATGATTTGACAATTTATTTACACTTATATGTTTCTTTGCATTGCATTTGCATTGGTGCATTTAAGTTACTGTGTTTGTCATCTGCTATTCCTGGACGATTTGCCAGAGGCTTGCCTAAAAGTTTGCTAAAAAGCTGACCGGTCATGAGCTCTGCGATGATGGGAACACAACCCTTGAATCTGGACTACCGTTGTACCATTTGATCCTCCTTTCACTTCTCGGTGTTAGGTGTGAGAGGTATGTTAGGTAGTCTTACTGAGATAACCTTTAGTTGAATATCTAAAGCCGTAGAGACTGTTCCAAACTAGGATATGATGCTCACCTAAATACAAGATTGCGTGAAACCGCTTTATTTGAATAGTGAACCCTAGTTTCTGACGAAACTAGGATAGGGTAACCCTACACCTTCATAGGGGTGTTTTGGCTTTCGCTTAACTGGTATGTTCTTTACATTGAAATTGTACAAGAGTGTGTGTATCAGTTACAAGATGGGTATCAGTTTTGGGGGCATAATTTAGTGTTGCGTGCAGTCCTACAGCTTTGATTACATTTGTGTGTTGTTAAAATCTGAGCTGAGGTGCTGTGCGGTTTCTGATTACTGCTTTCTTTTTGCCTTATTTCTTTTTGCTAGGTAGTATAACACCATAGCTTCGAATAGTTCAAATATCTCCGAAGCGCTTTGGACCCGTATTAGAAGGCTTTGTAACGCTGGAGATCTTGTTAGGGGACAACCCGTGTTTACTTCGCTTTCGCCGGTTACTAGATGGAGGAGAGTTAGGAAGAGTTCGCCAATCACCCCTCACTTCACTTGCATCTAGTCAGGCTCAGTCTTTTACATCTATTCTAGTACGAGATCAGTCACCCATTCCGATGGCACAGTATCCCCCAGTCAGCATGGAGGACCTAATCCATTATCTTCAACAAATAGTTGAAACCATGCAGCAAGACGCTGCTCGACAGGCCGAGGTTACAACCCATTAGGTTGAGGTAATAAACAGCTTGTAACAACAATAACCACAGCTGGCAGTGGCTTCGGCATCTCATGCACCTCTTACGGGTATCCCAGCACTCGGAGCCACTGCTAATACCCAAAAGAATTAGGGCAACCCACCAGAGCCGATCCCACCACAAGCCTCCAAAGCACCTGCGTATCAAACCGAAGTTTCAGTTGAGTTTGAGGTCGACCCGACTGTGCTTAAGGTCAATAAGCTGGAGAAGCTATTCAAACGAGCACAGGGTGTTAACTCTATCCCTGACATAGAAGATGGGTATACCCATTCTGCAGTGGCATTTCCAGATTGGTTCAAAATGCCACACATCGATCAATTCGATGGCTCCAGTGATCCCATGGTTCATCTTCGGCTGTTTTCAGACATCCTATGCTCGATGGGCCTGACTAGACTGCAAAAGCTCTCTCTTTTTGGCTAAACTTTGTCAGGAATACTAGCTATCTGGTATGCAAAGTTGGAGGATCCTGTTAAGTAGAGTTAGGAGGAAAGCCGAGGACTTTATCGCTCAATACTCATGCAACACATAAATCGAGGTCACAACCCGTGATCTTGAGGCAACGCACCATGAGCCAAAAGAGCGCTTTTCAGAAAATGTGACGAGGTGGAGGGCCAAAGCTTCAATGATGACCACACAGCCTTCCAAGAAAGATCAGATAAAGATGGTGGTCCGCAATCTGCACGGGAAGTTATTACAGAAGATGATTGTCTTACCCTTGTTCACATTTACCGAGCTCCATGAGATGGGGGTTCAAATTAAAGACGCTATGAAACAAGGGCTGATTACTGATGAGAAAGAGCAGGCCAAGAGGCCTTTTGTGCGCAGTTCCAATGCAACCACCAGTGGTAACACAATTGCGCGGCCGTCAGATGTAAACGTTGTCACCACCATAACCAAAACCACCAATCCTTTTTCCAATACAGCTCCACAAACTTTAAACAACCTTGCCCGATCCTAGAGGACCTTTACCCAACTCTACATGCCTTTATCTCAAGCCATAAAGGTGTTGATCACAAAGGGGCACTTTAAGCCATTAGAGCCTCGCCCACTACCTGACCCTCCTCTACCAAAACACAACCCAGCCAAGTACTGTGCGTTTCACCAACAGCATGGTCACGACATCGACCAATGCTTCAGACTGCGTCATGAGATTCAAGACCTCATTGACAATAAGGTGATTGCACCACCTCAGAAAGTAAATATAACTACAAACCCTCTCCCAGCTCATAATCAAGTTCTTTCACCTCACAATCTAAACCTAATCCATAAACTGGCCATCCCCTACGACCCCAGGGTATATATTACCCTTTCCCATCTACCTAGACCGACAGTGTTCATTCCTGAAAGCATTGATTTGTGCATGATGGACACGTCCCCACTTTAACCTAAACTTGTGGTGGTGACAGTTGCAGTAGAAGGGAGGTTGGCCTTAGAGGAGAGTACGAGTCCGTTGCTTGAGTGCTCTGAGGACTTGTTTGAGGGGGTGTACGATCCAAGCTGCTACATTGTACCAATTGATCAAGCTAAACTGGAAATGGTATTGCTAACTGAAACGGAGGTCAATATGGTTAGGGAGGATGGCCCGAGCCAAGGTTTGGATGATTTGGCAGAACTTGAGGAGGACTTAGACAACCTGCAGTTCTTCAACGAACAAGATCAAGGGGGTGTACAGATTGATTGGTTCGATTTGAATGGATTAGTAGACAACTCTGGGTGGTTGAGCGATGAACCGGACATGGAAGAAGAGACTGAAACAAACTGGAGGAAAAAAAAGTCAGAATTATTGTAGTGGCCGGAATGGCCGATGAAAAAGGAAAACTGCCAGAGAACAACGACGTGGAAAATTTAGCTCAGGAACTGGGTATTGTGAGTACTGTGGATACAGAACAGGAAGCTACGCTAAAGCAGTTTGCACAAGAGAAGGTTGAAGATAATCAGAAAGCTGTAATGGCCCAACACCCTGCAGGGGAAACTTGTGAGGTTAAAGTGATCTGAACGGAGCCAGACAACTGTTTGTCGGCTGCCGGAGGTGTATGGTGGGAGAATGACGATCTATTTCTGGCTCACACCGACGAGGACTGGCGTGAGTGCCTTCCAGATAACATGTGGTACGCAGAAGAGATAGATCACATGACAATAAGTGGGCGGTACTTCAAGCCACCTCACTTAGATCAAGCTGAGGCATCTGAGAAGGACAGAGAGGTTGAGAAATAGAAAGAGAAGCAGTTGGAGGAAGATGCAGTGTTGAAGCAACTAAAGAAAATCCAAGCCGACATCTCAATCTGGGGTCTTCTTATGGCCTCCCGGGTGCATTGACAGGCTGTACTTTCAATAATAGACAAAGCTAAGTTGTCCATTGATACTACTCCTGAACAGCCTATGGGATTAGTCTTCCCAGGTGGTGCCGGGCCAATCCTAACCTTTTCTGACAAAGAACTGTTACCGAAAGGCTCAGCTCACAACAAACCCTTGTACATATCAATGGAATGCAAAGAAAAATGGGTACCGATGGTGTTGATAGACATCGGTTTAGCTATCAATGTCTGTCCTTCCCGCATAGCTTATGCCATCGGTCTTAAACCAGTAGACTTCGTGCCTACAGCCCAAGTAATTTTGGCATATGATAATATAAGCAGGGAGGTTATGGGCAGGGTACAAATCAGAGTTCAGGTGGGCCCAACTCAGCAAGATGTTGAGTTTCATGTCCTAGATGTGCCGACCACCTTCAACTTATTGCTAGGGAGGCCGTGGTTTCATTTGGTAAAAGCAGTCTCTTTTACCCTCCACCAAATGTTGAAGCATCCTCACGGGAAAGAAGTGGCAATTGTTTTTGGGAATTCATCTATCCATCCCCCGCCAGAGCTAACTACACCAGTGTTGGAGATTATTCATGGTGTGGAGGATGTATTCCTTTCAGGGTTCACTCTGGCTGAGGCCCGGGTCGTGCAAAACATTTTAGCTACTGATGAAGGCATGTATATCAGCGCCCAATCAATCTATGTCATGAACAGACTACAGCATGTGCCAGGAATGTGGTTTAGAAGAAGTGGTCGGAAAGGCGTTACAGCATTGGCCGATGTGCCGCATAATCCGCATACCTTTGGTTTGGGTTATGTGTACCAAAGAGGATTGGGTCAGGAAAAGGGAAGAGATGACAGGCAGAGCCAGAGCCAAGCAGGCCAGGAAACACTATGAGCTCATTCACAGGCCGATCTGGGAGATGTTGAAGGGCCGCTTTATTCCGGAGGGTGAAGACTTCCCCTTTTGCGGCTTTCCCAAGCCCTGGATTAATTCTGCAAAGCAGCGGGTCCCCAGATTCGAAATCTTCTTTGACTTGCAGTTGCAAGATAGTAATGCCAAAGAAAAAAGGCTGGACCAAGTCCTGAAGCCGAACAGAGCATGTAAAGTGACTTAGACAATAGCGAGCTTGGAGTAAGGGAAGCACTGGCATGTCTCCTTACAGATCAAGTTGTCCATTGATACTACTCCTGAACAGCCTATGGGATTAGTCTTCCCAGGTGGTGCCGGGCCAATCCTAACCTTTTCTGACAAAGAACTGTCGCCGAAAGGCTCAGCTCACAACAAACCCTTGTACATATCAATGGAATGCAAAGAAAAATGGGTACCGATGGTGTTGATAGACACCGGTTTAGCTATCAACGTCTGTCCTTCCCGCATAGCTTATGCCATTGGTCTTAAACCAGCAGACTTCGTGCCTACAGCCCAAGTAATTTTGGCATATGATAATATAAGCAGGGAGGTTATGGGCAGGGTACAAATCAGAGTTCAGGTGGGCCCAACTCAGCAAGATGTTGAGTTTCATGTCCTAGATGTGTCGGCCACCTTCAACTTATTGCTAGGGAGGCCCTGGTTTCATTTGGTGAAAGCAGTCTCTTCTACCCTCCACCAAATGTTGAAGCACCCTCACGGGAAAGAAGTGGCAATTGTTTTTGGGAATTCATCTATCCATCCCCCGCCAGAGCTAACTACACCAGTGTTGGAGATTATTCATGGTGTGGAGGATGTATTCCTTTCAGGGTTCACTCTGGCTGAGGCCCGGGTCGTGCAAAACATTTTAGCTACTGATGAAGGCATGTATATCAGCGCCCAATCAATCTATGTCATGAACAGACTACAACATGTGCCAGGAATGTGGTTTAGAAGAAGTGGTCGGAAAGGCGTTACAGCATTGGCCGATGTGCCGCATAATCTGCATACCTTTGGTTTAGGTTATGTGTACCAAAGAGGATTGGGTCAGGAAAAGGGAAGAGATGACAAGCAGAGCCAGAGCCAACCAGGCCGGGAAACACTATGAGCTCATTCACAGGCCGATCTGGGAGATGTTGAAGGGCCGCTTTATTCGGGAGGGTGAAGACTTCCCCTTTTGTGGTTTTCCCGAGCCCTAGATTAATTCTGCAAAGCAGTGGGTCCCCAGATTCGAAATCTTCTTTGACTTGCAGTTGCAAGATAGTAATGCCAACGAAAAAAGGCTGGACCAAGTCCTGAAGCCGAATAGAGCATGTAAAGTGACTCAGACAATAGCGAGCTTGGAGTAAGGGAAGCACTGGCATGTCTCCTTACAGATCCTCTGGCCGACTCCGAGAACTTGGGGGATAACCTTACCATCTCCATGATCCGGGACCAACCAGGTGTGAACCCATCCAGCAGCATTTTGGATGCATCTGAGGCACCATATCTTATCTGGCAGCTAGATGAGGGCTACCTGTCTGGTTCTGAGTCCGGTGATGAGCTAGAATCTGATTCCATAGAGTCTGTGGAGTTGGAATCAGATTCCGGTTCTTCTGAGTCCGAGTCTGGTATTCTTGGAGTTGATAACCCGGATGCCAAGCTCTTGTCCAGGTCCTTTTTTTTTTTTTTTTTTTTTTTTTTTTTTTTTTTCTTTTGAGTCGGTTGTAACCGAAGAGCTGGACCTTATGAATGAGAATGCTGCTAATTCTGAGTACTTCTCTGTGTCGCTTGTTTATTGCATTGACCAAGATTTTTAGAATTTTAATGAAAACGAAGAGGAAGAAATTCCTCTGGTTTTGAAAAACTTGATTAATCGAAAGGAGGAGAGGTTTGCAAAACCTTATGCTGATGAAATCATTGCTATTAAAAGATTTCAAAGATGTTTTCGTATGGTCCTGTGAAGACATGCCTGGAGGAGTGCGAGCGCTTAGTCGCTTTATTAAAAGATTTTAAAGATGTTTTCGTATGGTCCTGTGAAGACATGCCTGGAATCGATCCTGAAATTGAACAGTATCGGATCCCTCTTGACCCTGAGGCTTGACCCATCAAGCAAAGTTATGAAGAATTCGTCCGGATTGGGCATTGAAGATCAAGGAAGAGGTCACCAAGCAGGTCGAGGCAAGTTTTTTGTTAGTATCTGAATATCTGACTTGGTTGGCCAACATTGTCCCAGTGTTGAAAAAGATTGGTAGAATCCGGGTGTGTGTGGACTTCAGGGATTTGAACAGAGCCAGTCTGAAGGACGACTTTCCTCTGCCACACATCAATGAGCTAGTGGACTTTACTGCAGGTCATGCATTGCTATCCTTCATGGATGGATTTTTTGGGTATAACCAGATTCTGATGGCGCCCGAGGATAGAGAGAAAACTACATTTACTACGTCGTGGGGTACCTACTGCTATCGGGTTATGCCATTTGGGCTGAAGAATGCTGGGGCTACCTATCAAAGAGCTGAGACCACCATTCTGCATGATATGATCCACAAAGAGGTCGAGGTGTACGTGGACGACATGGTTGTCAAGTCCAAAGAAAGAGAGGGCCACTGCACCGCCTTGAAGAAATTCTTTCAACGGATCAGAGAATACAGACTGAGGTTGAATCCACAGAAATGAACTTTCGGCATAACAACAGGGAAAATTATGGGCTTTTTTATGACATAGAGGGGCATCGAGATAGATCCTTCCAAAATTAAGGCCATCCTAAAAATGTCACCACCAAGGACTGAAAAGGAGGTGCGAGGCTTTCTAGGTAAAGTGCAATTCATAAGACGGTTTATTTTCAAATTAACCTTGACTTGTGAACCACTATTTGGTCTCCTGAAGAAAGAAAAGAAATTCCGATGGGATGATCGATGTCAATTTGCTTTTGAGCAGATTAAGTAGTACCTTCAGAATCTGCCTGTGTTATCACCGCCAGAGCTGGGGAAGTCTTTGATTCTATATCTGTCAGTAACAGACACTACCATGGGATGTATGCTTGCTCAAGAATTTGAGGATAGTGTGGAGAAAGCCATCTACTATTTGAGCAAGAAAATGATAGAATACAAGACCCACTATATTTCGTTGGAGAAAGCTTGCCTAGACTTGGTATGGGCTACCAGGAAGTTGAGGCACTACTTGTTAGCTTACTCTCTAATTCTGGTTTCGAGATTAGATCCCATCAAATATCTCTTTGAGAAATCAGTGTTTATGGGTAGGCTAGCCTGTTGGTTGCTTCTCCTCTCCGAATTTGATCTCAAGTATGTTACCTGCAAGTCGGTCAAGGGGAGAGCTATAGCAGAGTTCTTGGTAGATCGCCCAGTAGAAGTGGATGAAGCGATGGAATACCTGTTCCTAGATGAAGCCATTCTGCTAGTTGAAGAGGAGACTTGGACAATGTACTTTGACGGAGCGTCCAATCAGTACGGTTATGAGATATGTGTGTTGCTGATAGCACCTGACGATTCCCATATACCTTTAGCCTTCAAACTCCAGTTCCAGGTATCTAATAACGAAGCAGAATATGAGCCGTGTATCACTGGTTTAGAAGTCGCCCTAGAACTGGGGGCAAAAAGGTTGGATGTCATCGGGGACTTGAACCTAGTTGTTTCTCAAGAAAATGAAGATTGGAAGGTCAAAGAAAAAAAGATGAAGGCTTATCACCAGACCCTAGACATTCTGAATCCTAGGTTTGAAAAGCTGACTTTCACACATCTACTGAGAGAGAACAACAGGTTCACTGATGCTTTAGCAACTCTATTTTCTATGGTAGACATTAGGGGTGGGCAACGGTTTATCTGATTCGCAAAAACTGCCCAATTTGCCCAATCCGCATACAAATGGGCGATTTTGCAAATACAATGCGGGCGGATGCGGTTTGAAATATGGCATTTTTGTGGGTTACGGGCGGGTTGCGGGTTTAACTCGCACCCGCAAGACACCGCCCGCACTTTATTTATTTATTATTATTATTTTTTTTTATCTTAACTATTGATTTCATTTCTATATCCTACCTAGATATTTTTGTCCAAAACAAAACACCATTTATATTTTGAACTTACTCTAACATTACATTTGCTAATAGTATTATATCAACTGAAACTGAATAAATACTGATCATATTATTATTGTTACATAACTGAACTTGTCCCAGATGAAGTGTGATTTGGAATTTTAAATTCCTTAATGAATATGGAGTTATAGTTTAGGATTTTGAAATATATGCTTGTGTTAGTTTATGATTTGATTTTGTTGTATTTTTAATTTTATAAGTTTTAATTCATTAATTATTAATGTTGGAGCATTTTAGAAAATGGGGAGAAAAGGGCCCAAAATAAATATTTACAAAATGGGAAAAAAATAAGGCTCAAAAATAAATTTTTGAAGAAAAAAGTCCAATTCGCAAACCGCCCGCACATCTGCGAACCCTATCCGCATAAACCGTAAACTGCACTGCGGGCGGTTGCGGGTTGTCTTTTCTCCAAACCGCATAGATGCGGGCGGGTCCAAACCGATCCACAAACCTTCCAAATCTGAACCGCGAACACCCCTAGTAGACATCCCACTAGGAGTCTGGATGCGTCCGATTATCATTGAATAGAAGTACATGCTGGTCTATGAGACTATCATTGCAATAGATGAAGCGCAAGACAGAAACCCTTGGTACTACGATATTTGGAACTTCTTGGAAAAGGAGATTTATCCATGAGGGGCGAATGCCAAGGACAAAAGGGGAATACGGCGAATGGCCGTCCAATTTATCCTTTGCCTAGGTAAACTGTACAAAAGGGGTCATTTGGGAATGCACAAGTTGTGTGTCAAAGAAGAGGAATCAAAGCGCCTGATAGAGGCTATCCGTAGAGGAGAGTGCAGAGTGCACATGAACAGAGTGATGTTAGCTCGGAAGATTCTTAGGCAAGGTTATTACTGGTCCATTATGGAGGAGGATTGTATTGGTTTTGTTCGGCGATGCCACAAATGTAAAATCCATGCTAATTGCATGAATATCCTTCCATTAAAATTGTACAACATGACTTTGCCATGGCCTTTCTCAGTCTGGGGAATCGACGTCATCGGTGCGGTCACACCAAAAGGGTCGAATGGGCATGAATACATCTCGGTGACAATTGATTACTTTACAAAGTGGGTGGAAACTCAGTCTTATGCAGTGTTCAAAGCATCGTATGTGGCTAAGTTCATCAGAAACAATATCATTTGCCGATATGGAGTCCCAAATGAGATTATATTAGATAATGGCTCCCACTACAAGAAGGGGGTGATAGACTTGTTGGAGAAATGCAATGTGGCTTTTCATAAGTCATCTACATACCAGCCACAAACCAATGGAGCTGTTGAAGCCGCCAACAAGAATATCAAGAATATTCTGCAGAAGATAGTGGAGACATACAAGGACTAGCCAGATAAATTGCCATTCACACTTTGGGGCAATAGAACTTCAATCTGGACATCTATAGGGGCAACTCCTTATTCTCTTGTCTACGGGATGGAAGCTGTTCTGCCAATTGAAATGGAAGTCCTGTCATTGCGAGTTATGGCTGAGTGTCAAATAGCAGAGGCGGACTAGCAACAGAGTAGATTTGAAGAACTAATGCTCTTTGATGAGAGAAGGCTGAAAGCATTGTATCACGTTCAAGGTTACCAGCACAGGATTGCTAGGACTTTTAACAGGAAAGTTAAGTCTCGAAATCTCAAAGAGGGGGATATGGTGCTGAAAGACAACCGAGCTCCTATCCATGATTTTAGGGGCAAGTTTAGACCCAATTGGACTGGTCCTTACATCATCAAAACTATTTGGTTGGGTGGAGCTATTATTCTCATGGACCTGGATGGCCTGGAATTTTCACAATCGATCAACATGGACAAGTTGAAGAAATACTATCCTTGAGAGGCTCGCTAGGCCGAAAACCCAAAAGGGCAACCTAAGCAAAAGTTAGAGCATGAAAAATTAGAAATAAAGAAAAATTGAGCTCGCAAGGTTGAAAACCCTAAAGGGCGACTTTGGCAAAAGTTAGAGCACAAAAAGAGAGAGTAAATACTCCAGTGAACCTGAACCGAACTACGTAAGGCCTGATTCCCATCTTCGAGATACATAGGCAACTTCATCCTGAAGTTCGGCCGTAAACACCTCAAACTCAACTATCTTGTCCACGTGTCTGATCAGGTCACCTTTGTTTGTCCTTTACTTGAGAGTTCGGTTGTGATCTTTACTCTGAGAGAATAGCTGGTTACAATGCTGAGCAGTGCTATTCAATCAAGGGGCAATTTGTGTGATCTTTTGATTCGGGGTTGTACATCTTGAGGATTCATTCCGTGCGTGTCAAGTGGCGATCCTTTTCGAAAATGGTTTTAGAAAGTTTTAATAAAAGTTGATTTTGTTCAAATTTTACCTTCTACAACTTAGACCATTTTTGGACCAAAAGGAAAATTCTCAATGCTCACAACTTTAATTTCATTGATTTCAACATAAAGTTCTCCAACTCTCTGATACAAATCAAAGTTGTTTATATTACATCGAAAAAACTCGAAAAGAAATGTCAAAGCAATAAACTAGGGGCATAAATGAGTCAGGTACTCCTCCGTCCCCCGCCCGTGCTTGTGGAAGCTTCTTATGCCAAAGTGGGGCTGGTTTGTGCCTAATCCTCAAGCCAAGCTAAGCACTCGCTAGAAAGGGCGCAATTGAAACTAGGGACAAGGGCCAAAAGCTCTCTTGTCCTCCAAGCAGTGAGGTACCTAGCCAAGTGTGAACCTTGGATGGGGAATGAAACTAGGTACTTTACCCCTTCCTCTGGGTAGGTCTGATCATGCCCGAACTAACGTCTGAACCAGAAAGGAAAGTAGAATGCATAGTGTGTGAGGCTGATCAATTGTATGCTAGGCTGCCGAGCCATGCTGTAGCTCATCTCGGTCATATTAATCCAGGGGCAACACCAAGCTATGTCAGCAGCAAACCTATTACATATCCAGTGGCACCACCATCCCTCATTCGGGAAATCCACTAGACGGTGGCAGAGGAAATAGCCTCGAGTTGAGTACTCAAGGCAAGAGTCTAGTACCTTCAGCTTATCCATAAGCCACACCTGGGAAGGGATGAAAGAAAAGAGAGATTAAAGAATAGAGAGATGTATGTTGAGAGAAAAAGGGCTTTGAGAGAAAAAATAGGGCATGAGTACCGAGCGATGTGAGAAACACACATGAGAAAGGGTGGGAAACAATACTTGAAGAAGTAGTGGGCTTCCTGTGAATCTGGTAGTCTCTCGCCGATGAAAGACGTCTAAGCTCATCAAAGTCTCGGCAAGCACCAAGCCAATGCAACTCTTGCTTTCTTTCAAGCCTTGGGCCACTTCGATCAACCAAATGCTGGACCCGCCGAAACTAGGGGCAAGAAGGAAATGTGCAAGCACACATAAGCAGAGGGCATGTTGTCGAAAACCTAGCCAGAAAAGGTTGTTTCTGTCATCGATGTCGAAAAATTGATGGATCAAACTGGGAATGCCTAGCTCTCCATTGTAGGCCAGAGATCGAGCCTCATACAGAGTAAGCCCACACATCCGTCCCAAAGCTTGGGTGTGGCCAAAACAGGGTTGAGACATGATTTCCTCATCGCGTCAGGATTCCATTAGTGCTTGAAATTCTTTAATTGTCGAGCATATTTCTTGTTCCCCGAAGCCAAAGACATGTGTAATCAGGTCCCAACATCAAGCCGCGGCATGGAGGAATGGAAAACAAAGTGGAGTTTGGCTCAACGGAAAAATTTATCCCGAAAACCTAGAAATTTATCTTTTTCGAGCTGTCTAAAGTCGCTATCCAATTTGAGAGATTTTCGACAAAAAATGGCTCCATTTGTGAAGAAATTGTAGCTGAAATAAAGTTCTAGAGAAAAATTCACGAAGCTGAACCTTTTGTAGGAGATAAGGCAGTGAGTGGAAGCCAGACACGTGGCCGGCAGGCTACTTTGGTGGCTGGGAGGCCACCTCTTGTGGCCGACATATGGTCTGTATGCTCTATCTCTGACCAGCAGCCTTCTTTTCAGGCCTGTTGCCCACCTGTGTGCTGAGTAGTGCTGGAAACCTGTGTTTTTGTCTTGATCTTTGAGTGTTTCAAGGTCTTATGTTGAGAGAAAAGTAAGAAAAAGGGTTTTGAGAGAAAAATAGGGCATGAGTGCTGAGCGATGTGAGAAACACATATGAGAAAGGATGTGAAACAATACCTGAAGAAGCAGTGGACTCCCCTCGAATCTGGTAGTTTCCCATTGATAAAAGGCATCTAAGCCCATCAAAGTCTCGGCCAGTACCAAGCCAATGCAACTCTTGCCTTCTTTCAAACCTTGGGCCACTTTGATCAAACGAATACTGGACCCTCTAAAACTAGGGGCAAGAAGAAAATGAGCAAGCATACACAAGCAAAGAGCGTATTGTCGAAAACTCTGCCAGAGAAGGTCGCCTCGGTCATCGACGTCGAAAAATCGTTGAATCAAGTTGGGTATGTCTAGCTCTCTATTGTGGGCCAGAGATCGAGCCTCGTGCAGAGTGAGCCCACACATCTGTCCCAAAGCTTGGGCGTGGCCAAAATGGGGTTGAGGCATGATTTCCTCTTCGCGCCGGGATTCCATTAGTGCCTGAAATTCTTTAATTATCGGGCATATTTCTTGTCCCCCGAAGCTAAAGACATGGATAATCGGGTCCTAGCATCGTGCTGCGACATGAAGGAACAGCATACAAAGTGAAGTTCGGCTCAACAGAAAAAGTGCATTTTTGCCGAAACCCCAGAAATTTACCTTTTCCTTGCCATCTAAAGTTATAATCCAATCCGAGAGCTTTTTGACAAAAAATGGCTCAATTTGTGAAGAAATTACAGCTGAAATGAAGTTCTGGAGAAGAATTCATGAAGTTGAACCTTTTGTAGGAGATAAGGCTTTGAGTGGAAGCCAACTGTCAATCAGGCGATTTCCACTGTTGATGGCTAGCAGGTGGCCGGCAGACTACTTTGATGGCCATCAGGCCACCTCTTATGGCCGACAGGTGGTCGGGAGGCTCTATCTCTGGCTGGCAGCCTTCTTTTCAGGCCTGCCGTCCACCTGCGTACTGAGCAATGATGGAAGCTTGTGTTCTGTTTTGATCTTCGAGTGTTTTAAGGCCTTGTTTTGAGTCTTTTTGGTTTTAACAGGTTTGTTTATTTGTATTTGAGTTGTTTTTGCTTTGTTTATCGAGTTATTTTTGTTTATCGAGTTGTATTCTGCATTTTGTATTTCGGTTGTTGGTCGGTTCATTACCCAATTAAGAATATTGTTTCAATCAAGTGCTTCCATGTCCATTTTCATGCAAATATGGTGTTTATGATGCAAAAATTTCAACACTTTTTATAAAAACTACGAGGTTTTATTCCGATCATGGTTTTTTACAAAAGAGAAATACAAGTTTCAAAGCAAAATAAAACCTGTCTGAAGCTATACATCTGCTAATGCTACCAAACAAAAAGAAACTAAGCAAAAAATCAAAAAATTAGCGCCCGTCACCTCAGGCCCGAGAGGTCCTTTTCGTCCTCTTCCTCGGAGGAGAGGACTCTGGGGCACTATCTCCATCAGCCCCAGTGTTTGAATCTGCCTCTGAACCAGAACCAAAGCCGACATCGTCTTCGCTCTCTGCCCCAGAGCTTGCCTCAGCATCGCCTTTGCTCTCGGAACCAGAACCGGCATCATTGTCTCCACTCTTAGACGACTTAGAATACTGACTCGCTGCCTCCTCGGAGTCACTGGTCTCAGCACCATCATCGCTTAAGATGGGCTCTGAAGGACTGCTCCGGCCTCAGGTACCCCTATCTCTGCCTCTTCTCCCTGTTACTGGAGGAGGTGCTTCTCGTGCTGGCGCTGCTGCCACCGCTGGAGTTATCGGTACATATGTGATATGAAAAGACATTTGTCAACATATCAGTCACAGTGTGCGTATCAGATGCAAGCATAGTATGCAGAATAAGCGGTATATAGAAATTAGATACATTATGAGTACAGTGTGTGAGTACAATATGCCAATGCAATGTATCAGTGCAGTTTGGGAAAGACTACTGTTGAAATGCCAGTGTATCAGTGGAAATTTGATAGCATGAAGTGCAAACTGAAGTGAAAGTTATCTGGATACCATGGAGACCGAGCAATGTCTCCCTCCTCTGTACCATGCCCATCAAAAAGGCTATTAGCTCGAGAGCGCTCCCCATGTACTCTATGGATGCCTGCAAATGCATTTGGATGATTAGTGTCTGCAATAAACATATCTGAAATGAAATGCGGGGTGCAAATAGCAAAGTATGGTCCATACCTGAGTCGGGCCTCGAACTCCGACAAGCTCGTGACCAGCCTCTGCAGGGTCGATCGGGATTTGGTAAGCCGTTCCAGTATACCGCTAGCATGTAAGCGCGATGGGCAGCTCTGGCCAATGGGTCCTCTGCCCTGCTGGGGGAGCCCCTCTAGCACGGGTCCTAGTCACCCTAGGTGCCTTTCTTGCCGCAGGATCCCTCGTCCTCTCGCCTCCGCGAGCGCTTGTCAGAGGTGGCATGAGGTGTGTCTGAATAAAGGTCGTGTAGTCACCTGTAGACGTCCCCGAACGTCTTGGAAGAGAAATCCCGTCCCGTTTTGTTCATTGGGCTCACTACAATTCAGGACTCAAAGTCACGGTCCTGTATCTAATCTCGCAGAGTGCAATACAAGACCGATAAATCATCAAAGAGTCCAAATCCGGCAAATCATTTTTGAAAACCGATTTTTTGAAAGAAGTGCCAGACATGGACTGCTTTGCCAGATACAGAGTCACCACCTAAATATTTTATTTTGAAAAATTTAGGAAATCCTGACTCGTTGCCTAAGGCCACATGTCCGTCATCACCAAAGTTGCCTCGCATCGGGAACTTGGGTACGATTGGGGAAGGTCACTTCGTGAGCACCCCCGCTCGCCCGATCAAAGATCGGCCTCTTCTAACCATGATATCTAGTTTTGAAAGAAAACACATGCGTTCTTATTCCGATTAATTAGCTAGAATTACTATGTGATGTGCACAGCAAAACAAGTATAGACTAGATCACCTAATTTGGAACAAAGCATTGCATATCCGTTTGTTTTGGAAATGTTTGAAGTTTACTACTCGCAAGTGGGCTAAAATGCGGATTTCAATGAATTACCCCAATTCAAGTAATTCAACCTTCACCAACAGGCATTCAGGCAGTTTATCACATAAGCATATAGCTACGTGGTAAGCATGCTGTCATGTTAACATTCACACTCATGCAAGATGCTAAAGCATAAATACTCACATTGTATTCCAAGCCAAAACAGGGAACTTGTTAGTAATCAAATGTATGATCCCAAGTCCATGTTAGAATGGCTAATGCATCACAGGCAAAATGCAACTAGAATAGGCTCGGCTAATCTATGAATGGTATGTGAAATGCAACAGATAACATGTATTCAAGTTAGATTTGAAATACTATGCAGTTAGTATGATGCGCCGAGCCCGGTGCATGTAATACAGATGAATGAATGCACACATGCATAGCATAAGGTATGCTAATTAAAATATGCCCTAAATCTAACCATTGTAAGCGGTTAAATAAAAGGGAGAAAGAAATGGGGTTGGAAGACATGCACACACGCACCCACAGTTATTACAAATTTGCCCTCACTCGGAGGGACCGAATAAATAATACAAGCCACCTAATTAACTAACTCACAAGCTAATTAATTATTACAGTACCAAATTGAATAACTAGCTACAACTAATTATTACACAACTTAATTAATTAACGAATCAATTAACTAATTAATGAATGACAACAAGCAGGTAAGGAAAGTAGTAAACGGTGCTATTCCAGCTCTGTTTGAAGAAGGGAGGCATGCATGCTCGCTTCTGTTCTTCGCCTCGAAACGCCTTCCGGTTGCTCTTTAGAGGCTCTGTTTGCAGGGTGTCTTCCAGCGCTTGTTGCTGGACCTTACCAAAACACTGCAGGGGAAGTCACCAGTGGCCTGCCGGCCATGGAAGGATCACTGCCGGCCAAAGGTGGTCCATTGCCGGCCAAGGGTGGTACATTACCGGCCATCAGTGACAGGCTACCGGCCACTGGTGTGCTGTGACACCAAACTGCAACGAAGCACAAAATAGAGAAAATGGAGGGTTTCCCAAGGATATGTATGCACCATGGCACTCCAAATCACCTTAAGACATCAAGAGAGAGGCCTAGTCGGATCCACGACCGTCAATCACGCATCCCGATGCATGATGGCCAAAGGTCCAACTTATGCCAATCAATATGAAAATGAATGCACAAATAAAGCAAGTAAAGCCTAGAACTCTATCATGAATCATCAAGAGCTTCGGCGACCGAGAATGGAGACACGTTCCATCACTTGATGTATAAAACGCCCCTCGTTCCTCGTGGTCGGATTAACACTTAATCCAAGAATGCAACACATAAGCATGGCAAACATGCAACATGACCTAAATGTGCAAACATGCAACTAAACCAAGCATGCAACAAGCATATAAGCATGATATGAGGTGATGACCTTGGACAACATGACAAAATGCAACATGAACATGTGAGCATGCAAGGTATGCAAAGCTAAACAAGTATGCGACAACAAACGAATAAGGATCTCTCTACCCTACTCTCTTTGATAAAAACGTAGAACACTCCGAGGGCTCTCCTTTGATCCAAATAAAGCTTAGGTTTGGTGTCCTTGAAGTTCCTCCACTTTTTCCTTGGTCTTCTAAGCTTGAGCTAGGAACTTTCTACACTCTCCTATGATTTTTCACTTAGTTATTTGTTGTTGTGTAAATAATATTGGGATTTGAAGGATTTTAAACAAACCTAGGGTTTTGATTTAAAATCAAAAGAGGGGTTCTGTAGACGCGCCCGAACGCCCCGGGAGGGAAATCCCCGTTCTGTTCATATTAGGCTCACTACAGTTCGGACTCTCAAATTGTCACGGTTCTTAATCTGAACC
>NW_021024506.1:551615-631381 GCF_004153795.1 Camellia sinensis | reverse complement strand
TCACAAATGATGCTCCAACGGCCCTCTTGGCTTGAATCCAACACCAAAACACCAAAATCATCCCCTTAGAACCTCAGGAGCCAAAGGAAGGTGAAACACTAGGTGTTTGTGTGCAATAGTATGAAACTAAAACACCTAGAGCACAAAAAGAGAAAAAGAGAGATAGGAGATATGTATGAACCCTAACCTAAAACCAGAGCTTCTCTCTGTCTTTTCTATCTCTAAAATGTCTCAAGTCTCTAACCCTAAAGCCAAGACAAGGCTCTCTTTATAGAGGCTTTTGTCTTGTAAAGCTTACAAGACAAGCTTCTAAAGAGGAGATCCTCCATACACGTGTATGGAGGGGAGCCAAAAGTAAGACAGTTGTCTTAAAATATCTGCAAAAGCAGATGCACAGTAGTCGGCCGGCCAAAAATGCCATTTTGGCAAAATTGAGTGGCCGACCGGCAACAAAGAGTGCCGACCGGCAATATACATTTGCCGATGGCATCAAAAACCAGCGGTGGCCTCTAGTCACTGCCGTGGTATGTGGGGATGCCTCACAAGGCATTTCACTGCCCCTCCAAGGAACAACACAAGTGTTTGGTGCAAAACCAGACACTAAACAGTCGAGTTCGGAGATCCTGAGGCAAGGCGTGCGAGCCGAGACTTCGGGAACTCAAGCGAAACACAAACATGGATAATCACCGAGTGTTCCAACGGTGACATCCGAGTCTTGAGGACGGTCAAAAATGGGGTGTCTTACAATAGGCAACTTCATCCTGAAGTTCGGCCGTAAACACCTCAAAACTCAACTATCCTGTCCACGTGTCTGATCAGGTCACCTTTGTTTGTCCTTTACTTGAGAGTTCGGTTGTGATCTTTTGTCTGAGAGAATAGCTGGTTACAATGCTGAGCAGTGCTATTCAATCAAGGGGCAATTTGTTGTGATCTTTTGATTCGGGGTTGTACATCTTGAGGATTCATTCCGTGTGTGTCAAGTGGCGATCCTTTTCGAAAATGGTTTTAGAAAGTTTTAATAAAAGTTGATTTTGTTCAAATTTTACCTTCTACAACTTAGACTATTTTCGGACCAAAGGAAAATTCTCAATGCTCACAACTTTAATTTCATTGATTTCAACATAAAGTTTTTCCAACTCTCTGATACAAATCAAAGTTGCTTTATTACATTGAAAAAACTTGAAAAGAAAGGTCAAAGCAAAAACTAGGGGCATAGATGAGTCAGGTACTCCTGTGTCCCCTCTCATGCTTGTGGAAGCATCTGAAGCCAAAGTGGGCCCAGTTTGTGCCTCATCCTCGAGTCAAATCAAACATTCACCAGAAAGGTCACAACTGAAACTAGGGGCAGGGCCAGAAGCTCTCTCTCTCCAAACAGTGAGGTACCTAGCCAAGTGTGAACCTTGGATGGGGAATGAAACTAGGTACTTTACCCCTTCCTCTGGGTAGGTCTATCATGCCTAAACTGGCGTCTGAACGAAACGGGAAGTAGAATACACATGTGTGAGGCCAATCAGCTATATGCCAGGCTCCCAAGCCATGCTGTAACTTATCTCGGTCAGATTAAGCCAGGTTCAGCGCCAATCTATGTCAGTAGCAGACTTTTTGCACATCCAGTCGCACCACCATCCCTCATTCAGGAAATCACTAGTTGGTAGTAGAAGAAATAGCCTTGAGCTGAGTACTCAGGGAAAGAATCCATTACTTTCGGCTTATCCATAACCCACACCTGGGAAGGGATAAAAGAAAAGAGAGATTAAAGAATAGAGAGATGTATTGTTGAGAGAAAAGTAGAAAAAGGGTTTTGAGAAAAAAATAGGGCATGAGTGCGAGCGATGTGAGAAAACACATATGAGAAAGGATGTGAAACAATACCTGAGAAAGCAGTGGACTCCCCTCGAATCTGGTAGTTTCCCATTGATAAAAGGCATCTAAGCCCATTAAAGTCTCGGCCAGTACCAAGCCAATGCAACTCTTGCCTTCTTTCAAACCTTGGGCCACTTGATCAAACGAATGCTGGACCCTCTAAAACTAGGGCAAGAAGAAAATGAGCAAGCATACACAAGCAAAGAGCGTATTGTGAAAACTCTGCCAGAGAAGGTCGCCTCGGTCATCGACGTCGAAAAATTGTTGAATCAAGTTGGGTATGTCTAGCTCTCTCTATTGGGCCAGAGATCGAGCCTCGTGCAGAGTGAGCCCACACATCCGTCCCAAAGCTTGGGCGTGGCCAAAATGGGGTTGAGGCATGATTTCCTCTTCGCGCCGGGATTCCATTAGTGCCTGAAATTCTTTAATTATCGGGCATATTTCTTGTCCCCCGAAGCTAAAGACATGGATAATCGGGTCCAGCATCGTGCTGCACATGAAGGAACAACATACAAAGTGAAGTTCGGCTCAACAGAAAAAGTGCTTTTTGCCGAAACCCCAAAATTTACCTTTTCCTTGCCATCTAAAGTTATAATCCAATCCGAGAGCTTTTTGACAAAAAATGGCTCAATTTGTGAAGAATTACAGCTAAATGAAGTTCTGGAGAAGAATTCATGAAGTTGAACCTTTTGTAGGAGATAAGGCTTTGAGTGGAAGCCAACTGTCAATCGGCGATTTCCACTGTTGATGGCTAGCAGGTGGCCGGCAGACTACTTTGATGGCCATCAGGCCACCTCTTATGGCCGCAGGTGGCGGGAGGCTCTATCTCTGGCTGGCAGCCTTCTTTTCAGGCCTGCCGTCCACCTGCGTACTGAGCAATGATGGAAGCTTGTGTTCTGTTTTGATCTTCGAGTGTTTTAAGGCCTTGTTTTGAGTCTTTTTGGTTTTAACAGGTTTGTTTATTTGTATTTGAGTTGTTTTTGCTTTGTTTATCGAGTTTTTTTGTTTATCGAGTTGTATTCTGCATTTTGTATTTCGGTTGTTGGTCGATTCATTACCCAATTAAGAATATGTTTCAATCAAGTGCTTCCATGTCCATTTTCATGCAAATATGGTGTTATGATGCAAAAATTTCAACACTTTTTATAAAAACTACGAGGTTTTATTCCGATCATGGTTTTTACAAAAGAGAAATACAAGTTTCAAAGCAAAATAAAACCTGTCTGAAGCTATACATCTGCTAATGCTACCAAACAAAAAGAAACTAAGCAAAAAATCAAAAAATTAGCGCCCGTCACCTCAGCCGAGAGGTCCTTTTCGTCCTTTTCCTTGGAGGAGAGGACTCTGGGGCACTATCTCTATCAGCCCCAGTGTTTGAATCTGCCTCTGAACAGAACCAGAGCCGACATCGTCTTCGCTCTCTGCCCCAGAGCTTGCCTCAGCATCGCCTTTGCTCTCGGAACCAGAACCGGCATCTTGTCTCCACTCTAGACGACTTAGAATACTGACTCGCTGCCTCCTCGGAGTCACTGGTCTCAGCACCATCATCGCTTAAGATGGGCTCTGAAGGACTGCTTCGGCCTCAGGTACCCTATCTCTGCCCTCCTCCCTGTACTGGAGGAGGTGCTTCTCGTGCTGGCGCTGCTGCCACCGCTGGAGCTATCGGTACATATGTGATATGAAAAGACATTTGTCAACATATCAGTCACAGTGTGCGTATCAGATGCAAGCATAGTATGCAGAATAAGCGGTATATAGAAATTAGATACATTATGAGTACAGTGTGTGAGTACAATATGCCAATGCAATGTATCAGTGCAGTTTGGGAAAGACTACTGTTGAAATGCCAGTGTATCAGTGGAAATTTGATAGCATGAAGTGCAAACTGAAGTGAAAGTTATCTGGATACCGTGGAGACCGAGCAATGTCTCCCTCCTCTGTACCATACCCATCAAAAAGGCTATTAGCTCGAGAGCGCTCCCCATGTACTTTATGGATGCCTGCAAATGCATTTGGATGATTAGTGTCTGCAATAAACATATCTGAAATGAAATGCGGGGTGCAAATAGCAAAGTATGGTCCATACCTGAGTCGGGCCTCGAACTCCGACAAGCTCGTGACCAGCCTCTGCAGGGCTCGATGGGAATTGGTAAGCCGTTCCAGTATACCGCTAGCATGTAAGGCGATGGGCAGCTCTGGCCAATGGGTCCTCTGCCCTCTGGGGGAGCCCCTCTAGCACGGGTCCTAGTCACCCTAGGTGCCTTTCTTGCCGCAGGATCCCTCGTCCTCTCGCCTCCGCGAGGCGCTGTCAGAGGTGGATGAGGTGTGTCTGAATAAAGGTCGTGTAGTCACCTGTAGAGTCCTCCGAACGTCTTGGAAGAGAAATCCCGTCCCGTTTTGTTCATTGGGCTCACTACAATTCAGGACTCAAAGTCACGGTCCTGTATCTAATCTCGCAAGTGCAATACAAGACCGATAAATCATCAAAGAGTCCAAATCCGGCAAATCTTTTTGAAAACGATTTTTTGAAAGAAGTGCCAGACATGGACTGCTTTCCAGATACAGAGTCACCACCTAAATATTTTATTTTTGAAAAAATTAGGAAACCTGACTCGTTGCCTAAGGCCACATGTCCGTCATCACCAAAGTTGCCTCGCATCGGGAACTGGGTACGATTGTGGGAAGGTCACTTCGTGAGCACCCCCGCTCGCCGATCAAAGATCGGCCTCTTCTAACCATGATATCTAGTTTTGAAAACATTATGCGTTCCTATTCCGATTAATTAGCTAGAATTACTATGTGATGTGCACAGCAAAACAAGTATAGACTAGATCCCTAATTTGGAACAAAGCATTGCATATCCGTTTGTTTTGGAAATGTTTGAAGTTTCTACTCGCAAGTGGGCATAAATGCGGATTTCAATGAATTACCCCAATTCAAGTAATTCAACCTTCACCAACAGGCATTCAGGCAGTTTATCACATAAGCATATAGCTACGTGTAAGCATGCTGTCATGTTAACATTCACACTCATGCAAGATGCTAAAGCATAAATACTCACATTGTATTCCAAGCCAAAACAGGGAACTTGTTAGTAATAAATGTATGATCCCAAGTCCATGTTAGAAATGGCTAATGCATCACAGGCAAAATGCAACTAGAATAGGCTCGGCTAATCTATGAATGGTATGTGAAATGCAACAGATAACATGTATTCAAGTTAGATATTGAAATACTATGCAGTTAGTATGATGCGCCGAGCCCGGTGCATGTAATACAGATGAATGAATGCACACATGCATAGCATAAGGTATGCTAATTAAAATATGCCCTAAATCTAACCATTGTAAGCGGTTAAATAAAAGGAGAAAGAAATGGGTTGGAAGACATGCACACACGCACCCACAGTTATTACAAATTGCCCTCACTCGGAACCGAATAAATAATACAAGCACCTAATTAACTAACTCACAAGCTAATTAATTATTACAGTACCAAATTGAATAACTAGCTACAACTAATTATTACACAACTTAATTAATTAACGAATCAATTAACTAATTAATGAATGACAACAAGCAGGTAAGGAAAGTAGTAAACGGTGCTATTCCAGCTCTGTTTGAAGAAGGGAGGCATGCATGCTCGCTTCTGTTCTTCGCCTCGAAACGCCTTCCGGTTGCCTCTTAGAGGCTCTGTTTGCAGGGTGTCTTCCAGCGCTTGTTGCTGGACCTTACCAAAACACTGCAGGGGAAGTCACCAGTGGCCTGCCGGCCATGGAAGGATCACTGCCGGCCAAAGGTGGTCCATTGCGGCCAAGGGTGGGTACATTACCGGCCATCAGTGACAGGCTACGCCGCCACTGGTGTGCTGTGACACACAAACTGCAAGAAGCACAAAATAGAGAAAATGGAGGGTTTCCCAAGGATATGTATGCACCATGGCACTCCAAATCACCTTAAGACATCAAGAGAGAGGCCTAGTCGGATCCACGACCGTCAATCACGCATCCCGATGCATGATGGCCAAAGGTCCAACTTATGCCAATCAATATGAAAATGAATGCACAAATAAAGCAAGTAAAGCCTAGAAACTCTATCATGAATCATCAAGAGCTTCGGCGACCGAGAATTGAGACACGTTCCATTCTTGAAGTATGAAATGCCCCTCGTTCCTCATGCTCGGATTAATACTTAATCCAAGCAATGCAACACATAAGCATGGAAAACATGCAACATGACCTAAGTGTGCAAACATGCAACTAAACCAAGCATGCAACAAGCATATAAGCATGATGTGAGGTGATGACCTTGGACAACATGACAAAAAGCAACATGAACATGTGAGCATGCAAGGTATGCAAAGCTTAAACAAGTATGCGACAACATACGAAATGAAACAAGCATGCGACAACATGGTAAGATGGGCTTACACCAAAGATGGACGGCTCTCAACTAGGTCCAAATCAGTAGCCAAAGCGATGAATTAAGCCATACAAACACACTCAAGCATGCGAAATGCGAAAGTTCATCAAAGGGGCCTAAAAGGGCAACTCTAAAAGTGCCTAAGAAATGACAAATGTGCAAGCGTAACAACACTATATGCACTGAAATGAGATGATAAATGATGCCAAATCATTTAAATAGCTCAAGGATAGCATGCGGCAATCACCGAAACACGAAGCTTGCAAGGCCAATTACACTACAGCTATACGAAGCATGAAGGATATGGCAAGGGCAACCCAAAATAGTCCTAGTACATACTGATATGAGACTAAAACATGCATGGAAGTAAGCCAAAGCAAGCTAGCATACAATGCTAAAACATAGGACATGAAGGCTACAAAAAGGCTACAAAAGAGGCAATGCATTACACCTATGAGAACCAATCATGGCATGACTTGGACAACCAAAAACAGAGTTACATCATGGTATATTAGGACCCAAAATGTACTGAAATGATGAGCCAAAGGCTTAGGCTAAGCGGCATGCGCAAAAATCATTCTTGAAGCATAAAGCACAAGCTATACAAAGCATTCAAGGCATGTCAAATACGAGTGAACAACAATATTTCATGGATGAAATAGTATGTGGAATGAGGGCAAGGTATGCAAACATCACATGTATGGCATCATAGAGGCCTCAAAACCCAAAACTAGCCTAAGCATTTACACTATAGCTATACAAACATGAGTGATATGGCCATCATGGCAGCCCAAAACAGTCCTAGAACACTTGAAAATAAGCATAAAATCAAGTTTGAGCAAAACCAAAATATGCTAGTATGATGAGTCAAAACATCATGCACAAAGGGCTAGTAAACATGATTTGTTCTACACCTATATGGAGCATGCAAAGGATGATTAAACCAACTATGGATAGGGTCATAACATGCCAAATGATTACCAAATACATGCTGGAATGTAAACCAAACAAGCTAAAATGACATGGCATGGCATGGATCATATGAAGCTAGTTTAGGAGATTTACATTACAAGTATATCATGCAAGCATGGAGTAACAAAACCAATCCAAAACAGGTTCATGGCATGGTAAAACATCACCAAAAATGGACTGAAATGGACTTAACAAAAGCCAAGCACACATGCTACTTTGATGAGCTATGGATGGAGTTACACTACACATACTATATGCATGCAAAATATGACCAAGCTAGCCATGGACAGGGCCAAGGCAGGTCCTAAAAGTCACAAAAATAGGCCTGAACCAAGCCTAAAAAATACATAGAAGGATGGTCCTTTGGAAGGCCAAAAATGCAAGTAAAGAGGGACATAAAGAGAGGGGACTACCCCCTCTGATTTAGGACCTCAAAACCACACCTCTACCACCAAAATCCCACTGGATTTCAGTGGTAGGAAGGCCAAGCCAAGGCTAGCTCAGAGGGCTCAAGATATGGCTTAAAACAAAGCCAAACAAAGCATGCAAGGGGGCTACACACCCCAAACATCAAAATAACCCTAGCCAAACTTAAAAAGCACTTAAAAACAAGACTTTTTCTAGTTATAAGTAAATCCTAAATCAATATGCAAAGAGGGCTAAAGCAAGGTGAAAAAAAGTGCAAAAATAGGAGAAATGCTCACCCTTGAAGACCCTCTTCGAAACCATCAATTTCAGGGGGTGGAAGCTTGCTTTCAGACCTCAAGAAGACCTCCCAAGAAGCTTGGTTCAATGGTGGTGGTGTATATCTAGGTGTTGTAGTGTAAAAGTGAAAGGAAATCCAATTTCTAAGCACAAAATACAAACAATATAGAGACAAACGGAGTTTTTGCTCTCCAAAACTCAGAACCCCTGGCAAAGAGGGAGTCCTCTTGCTTATATAGAGGAATGCAAAGCCAAAGCTTCTTCAAGTAGCTTTACAAGGGCTTCATCCCTCCATACACATGTATGGAGGGGAGCAAACAAAAAACCAGTTGGCTCAAAAGATCTGGAGGAAAACCAGCTGAGATAGGGGGGTGCCGGCCATCATCAATGGTCGGCAGTGGCTCACTGATGGCCGGCAGGGCTTCACCAGTGGCCGGCAGGAGCAAAGCAATGGCCGGCAGTTCCATGCCATGGCCGGCAGTGCACCAAAAGGGTCACTCTGAAAGGACCTAGCCAAGGTCCAAAAATGGGGCAGAAAGGATACAAGGTCCGGGAAGCTCGAACCGGTGACGTTCCGCCGCGACAGTCGAGTACTCGACGAGCAGTCGAACTAGTTGTTGGGTGTACCTGCAAGCACAACTAAGTCCCGAGGACGGTAAAAAATGGGTGTCTACATCACCCTCTACTCTAAAGTAATCAGCATCCAAGCCCACCATGAACTGAATGACTACATCCACAGATAGGTTGTCTGCTGATCTCATAGACTCTAGCGGTGCCATCGGAATGATCGGGTTTGGCAAGCCTACGGTTTGGTGGACGGACTACTCACTCAGGAACTAGGCCTGGCAGACTGGGCCTTTAAGCAGGATCCAAAAATGAGAAGTGGCCCAGGCCCCGACATACTGGTCCCGTACCCTAGCCGGCATCATGGCCCAAGGCTACCATATGATCTGCAAATAGAGAGTGTACAGATTGTTAGTTGCTGTCAGTTGCTAAAATGTGAATCAGAACAGTTGTAAAGCGAAAATGACTGTGTTTCGGATTACCTCGTGGGCTGCCATTATGTCAAAATAGTGTTGGAAAAATGTGAATGACTCACGGCTCCTACGCTGGCACCTGCCATCATACCGCCTCGAGTAAGGAACTGCCAGGGGGAGGTCCTCTATGGGCTCTGGGGCAAGAGCTAGGAAATAAGCATAAACCCACAGTTGTAAAGAAAGTGCAGTAATATGTGATAAGCACATAACATGAATAGATGTAGAAAGTGCAAAGCAGAAAGCACAATGTATGAGCAAATGCAAAAAATGCAAAGCAGAAAACACATGTGTTGAACAAATATAAAACAAAAAATGTAAAGCAGAAAGCGTAAAGTGCAAAGAGGAAACCCAAATGCATACCTCCCAGGCTCGCTAGTAGCCTCCGATCAACTCTCTCCTCAGGCGGGAGGTAGAGCTCATGTAGCCATACAGGGTGGCAAGGCCAGCTCCGCCCCAATCATAGAAGTGCACCCGGGGAAGGGTCACTAGGGTGCTCAACAGATATAAGCCCATGGTGTTCCACATGATCAAAAACAATGTGGCACCGAGGACGAACATCAGGAAGCCTTTGGCATACTACTCTATCTCCTCTAATGTCTCGGGCTCAGTCCCTTTAAACTGTTCAGCAAACTAGCTGTATCTGATCATAGTTGTCCGATACAAGGGTGAACGCGCTCCCAATAGCTCAACCCTGGCTGCCTCCCACTCTCCCACGTCAGTGTTAAAAGGGATCGGATTGCCCCATACTCTTAAGTCGGTGATCATGGCAAAGTCGTAGGGAGTCATCGTCATCTCCCCGGCAGTGAAGAAGTGGAATGAGTTGGTGGTGTCCTATCACCTCTCTACAAGCGCTCCTAGAAGAGGATGACTCACGATGACCCGCGTCAGGCCGAAACAGAAAAGACCAAAGCTAGTCTTGTCAACAATGTCATGAACTCCAGCAAGGAGCTCGTCGTACCAATCTCACGCAGTCATAGCTTCATAGCCTCTAAAGGCACGAGACTCACACTGTGGCAAAAGAACAGATGAATCAGATTAGGGCAGTGATGAAAGTACAGTTAGATGAACAGCATTACAAGAAATACAATTTAAAGACAAACAGAAATGCATGAGAACAAAGTTCATGCCTCAATGACGATAGATGAAAGGTGAGAAGCTGGCTCCCTCAGCAGAAGATCCTCTGGTACACTGCGAGCAAAGTCGTTGAAGCACCTGATGCCTCCGGGCTGCAAGATATGTATGCGAATATGATACCTTGCTGGATCAAAAGGGTGTACCCTCAATGGTAGCGGCTCCGGCTCGAGCTCAGGCTCAAACTTCGCCTCGAGGTCGGCTTCAATACCCTGATCCACCTCACCAGCCTCGGCAACGACCGGATCCTCTGCCTCAGCAGCAAATGGAAATATAGAGGGAACTTCTAGAGGAGCCCCGTCATGTGGTGAATCATCTGCCATCTGGAAAATGGGTGAAAAGTGGGTGAAAAGTAGGTGAAAAGTGAAGAAAAATGGAGGAAAGATGGTAAACTTGGAAAAGTCAACCCTAGGAGAGAGAAAATGAAAGAAAAAGTCAAAGTCAAGAAAAGTTCATGAAACTCGAGAGAAACTTGAGGGAGACAAGCCTAGAAGGGCAAAAATGAGGAAAGAAGCGTTGAAATCAAATTCAAATCGGTTCAAAAGGAAGAGAATTAAGAGGGTTTAGCGAATAAAATGTGCGTGGGGCGTTGGAAAACGCGTAAAAAGCTCGGATCTAGAGAGGGAAAGTGTCCACAGAGAGAGAGAGAGAGAGGAATTTCGGCCCTAGAGAAGTGAGGAAATGAAGTGTTGTGGTGTATACTTAAAGACCCGAGGCAAAATGACAAGATTGTCCCGAATTTGCTATCAGTGGCCGGCAGGTGGTCGGCAAGGTTCTTTGATGGCCGACAGGTGGCCGACAGCCTCCCCTTGTGGTCGACAGCTAGCCGGTAGCCCTTCTCTGTGTCCTGGTGTTGTTTGGGTCTTCCTCTTCCCTAGTGGTTTGTGGAAGGTTCTGTTTTGGAAGCTTGTAGCTGTGTTCCGATGTGTGAACGTGATCCAGTTGCCACTCGGAACAAGATGTGTCCTTTTGAACATGTTGCAATTCCTCTGAGATGTAAATCAGAGGTGTCATTTGATTCGTTTTATGCCTTTGTTCTCTTTCATGCATAGAATATGCTTTAGTATCTTGCATAGAACATGCCTTCACTTAACTTCATATCTCGGTTGTTTATCTTGCATAGAATATGCATTGCCACTGTATCGTACATTGTTCATGTTAGCTATGCTTTCACAAATAGGAAAGTTCTTTTCTTTTTTCCTTTGCCAACACAGACAAACGGTATTGTATGTACGATTCATTCAAAGGAGTTCCAGATAAAGTCATTTATGTCTCGGTAGGAGAACCTTCACTTTGTGCATCTATCGCACACCTTCACTTTGTGCATCTATCGCACACCTACACTTTGTGTATCAATCACATTTGTTTACCTTTGCGCATCTATTGTACACCCCTCTATTGTTTTATCTCAAGACGTGCAAAACGCGAGCCCGAGCTGTTTTTCTTGTATCTCAGGATGCGTGACGCGTTGTCTTGGGTGTGTTGTATCTCCAGACATGTGAAACGTGAACCCGAGTAGTTTTCTTGTATCTTAGGAAGTATGACGCGTTGTCCTGGGCATGTTTCATCTCGAGACACATGAAACATGAGCCTGAGCAGTTTTCTTTTATCTCAGGATGCGTGACGCGCGGCCTTGGGTGTGTTTCATCTCAGGATGTGTGAAACGTGAACCTGAGCGGTTTTCTTTTATCTCAGGACGTGTGACGCATGACCCTAGGCGTGTTTCATCTTGGGACGTGCGAAGCATGAGCCCAAGCTATTTTCTTTTATCCCAGGACGCATGAAATGCGACCCTGGATGGATTTTATCTCGGGGCTCATGAAACGCGAGCCCGAGTGGTTTTTCTTATTTCTCAAGAGGCGTAAAACGCGAGCTTGAGCAATTTTTTCTTATCTCGGGATGCACAAAGTGTGAGCCCGAGTGGGTTCTCTTGTTTCTTAGGATGCATGAAACGCAAGCTAGAGCGGTTTTCTTTTATCTTTGGATGCTTGAAACGCTAGCCTGAGCGGTTTTCTTTTATCTTTGGATGCTTGAAACGCTAGCCTGAGCGGTTTTCTCTTATCTCAGGACGCTTGAAACGTGAGCCCGAGCGGTTTTCTTTTATCTTAGGACGCGCGAAGCGCAAGCCCGAGCGGGTTCTCTTGTTTCTTGGGACGTGCAAGGCGCGACCCTGAGCGATTTTTGTTCTCGGCTTCTTAGGATGCGTGAAACGTAACCCTGAGCGGTGTTTTCTTTCCTCGTCTCTTGTTTTGGCGTGGTCAGAGTGGAACCTGTGTTGGTTTTAAGCTTGAAGCTGCTCATTCATGTTGTTATCTCGTTATCTTGGTTATTGCATCTATTATTGCTTATTGCATCATCTCGCATGATCATGAGTTTTCAAATTAGTCGGCTTCACGGGACGTGTATGTCTAGCTTTCAAAGTTGCATTGTGCATATCATTTGCATCTTGCCCCAGAACTATGCTGGTTTAATTACTTGCAAAGGGATACGTAGGTAGCCTGCGGGCGTAACCATTTATTTCTATCTTGATTGTTTGTCCAAGTCTTATGGCCTTGTCAAAATGGGTCATTTTCGGGCTTTGACATTCACTCACGTCATTTCATGACTCTGAGTTTTGTCAAAGAGAGGCAACTATAGACACCCCATTTTTGACGGCAATTACGACTTGGACACCATCGTATGCACACCCGATGATAAATCTATATGCTTATCAAGTGCTCGAAGTCCTCAGCGGAATACCACAGCTTTGAGCCCTTCAAACCCTACACCCTTGTTGCCTCATTCTTGGACCAAGCCTTGGTTCTTCAAGCTTGCTTTTTGGGATGTCGGCCATCACTTTTTGGTTGCCGGCCACTGATGTGGCCTGCCGGCCACCAGTGATGGCCGCCGGCCACCTGTGTCTTTTGCAAATATTTTGTGACAGCTGTGCCAACTAATTGCATAGATGCATGCATCTACCCCTACGTGTAGGGCTGGATGTTCTTGAGGGAAATTTATATTTTCTATATATTTGAGGCCCCTCTCCCATGTTTTAAGGTTAGAAAATTTTGAGATCAGAATTTTTCCTCTCTCTCTACTATTCTCTCTCTCTCTCTCTCTATAGCAAATTTCTACACTTTAGCCTATACACTCTCAACCTTTGCCTATACACCCTTAACCAAATCTCTCCATATTTGAGCTAAGGTGTCTTTGAGGCTTTTTGGAGCTCTTGAGGGTATTGTTTGCTTGGTTTGTTGCTTGGACTTCATTTCCTCTTCAAGAGGTATAAGGCTTTGCCTATTTGCTTGCTTTAATTACTCTTTTTCTTGCATTTTTCCAAGTGTTTTTGGGTTGTAAAACTTCTATATTTTTGGACTGAAACTTGGGTTCTAAGGCCATTAAAGGTTGAGGGGTTGATAGCCCTTATATACCTTGTTTTGAAGGCCTTTGCCCTTGTGTTTCCCACCCTTGCATCATCTTTTGAGTTTTTAAATAATGATTTTCAGAGCTTTTTCAGTGGCCAAAATCATGTTTTAAAGTCTAAATTTGGAGGGGTTAGCCTCCCTTCATTGTGTCTTGCTTACTAGTCTAGTTTGTGGCACGTTTTAGCATATTAATCTAGCTATTTTTAGCTCCATTCCAGCATGTTTTAGGACTGTATTATACCTGTTTTAGCACTGTTTTGGGCTATAAGTTGCATTTGAGCTTTGCTTTGCATGCTTATAGTGTAATAGTCCTCATGAGTTTGGTGTTCTAGGCCTTAGACATCATCTCGTTTGAGTTGATAGCATTTATTTATGCTTTTCTCACTCATTTTCAGCAATAATAATCTTTGCAACCTCTCTTCTTGCTTGGCTGTTGTTTTGCTTTGAGAGTTGTTTCAAGCCTTTTGTTCTTTTAAGCATGAGATTGAGGTTGTCATGCTTAATGGTTTAATCCCTTTTAAGGGTTCATTATCAACGGCATGACATCTCTTTCATGTCTTAACTTAACTCTTGGTTTGATACTTCACTCCATTAGAGGATTTAAACTCACATTTGGACTCAATTTATTAAAGAATGGATGGTAATCTAAAATAGAGTAATAAAATTGAGGCTAAAAAGGTGCATGATAATAAAAAGTGTTGTGTTCAGTTGGACGTTAATTGAACACATGGAAACTTGGGCCATTTCATACTCACTAGTGATGAAATGATTCAAGTCTCTAAGGTCAACTACTTCCCTTGATCTTTCACGAAAAAGAGGAGGTTAGAGCCTCATTTTGTTGCATTTATTGAACTTGCACCCTTTGGGTCACAAGCCATCATGCAATGAAATTGCTTGAGTTGGTGGTTTGTGGCTTAAGTTTACTACTCCTTTGATTTGTTTATAAAAAGGAAGAATGAGTTGTGCAAACAAACCCTTGAAATACCCTGTGCATGCTCTATTTGTTCTCTGTTACAGCAAGGTGAACTGGGTGGCAGTGGCCGGCAAGCCACTTTCCATGGTCGGCAGGCCACTTTTGATGGCCAGTTGGCTAGCTATCACTGGTGGCTGGTAGGCCTCGTCACTGGCCGACTGGTCACTGATGTAAAATTCAGCAGTGTGTTTGTAAGGCAGAGTATAGTTATTCTGGAAGTGGGCAACAGTGTATGTGTTCTTTGTGTAACAGAGGCTCTCCGAAAGCAAAAACAATGGCCTTTGCGGGTGGAAACTGAGCATGCGCATGCACATCCCTTGCTTCCCGAGGTGAAGTAGTTAGCTTAGTATGCCATTGTTTAGCTTAATTACTTCTTTTAATTGCGCTTGCGTTGTAATTATTTAATTAGTTAAAGTAGTTAACTAGTTATGATGGTGTAATCATTAATTAACTAGAATAGTTAGTTAATTCATACGTTGTTGTAATAATTAGTTAAGTAGTTTAGCTAATTTAATTTGTTTTGTAATAATTAATTTGCTTAACTTAATTAGCTAGTTAGTTCATTCGGACTCTCCTTCGTGAGAGCGCAATATAATAATGTGTATGTCTTCCAACCCCATGTCTTTCTCCCTTTATTTACTAGCTTATGATGGTTAGTTTAGGGACATCATGTTTCGTTTAGCATTACTCATGTTTGCATCCATTGGTATTGCATGCACCGAGGCTCGGTTTATCATTCTAACTTGCATTGTTGTTTAAATACTTTTTTGAATACATGCTTAGACCGCATGCTATTTAATTATTTCATACGCCATATTAGTAGCCGAGCCTATTAATTGCATATCACATGTGTTTTATTAGTCATATTGCATAAGTTAGGATCATGCATGTTTCTAATTGGTTTCTCTTTTGGCTTGGAGTACTAGGTGAGCCTTTTACTCGCTTTAGCATATTGCATGAATGTTGATGTTGCCATGTCTAGCATGCTTGCCATGAGGGTAAGTTCTTAATTGATAAACTGCTTGAATGGATGTGGATGAAGGCTTATTGCTTGAATTGGAATAATTTGAGTAGTGTTCATATGCGATCACTTTTTCAAGTGGTACATATTCGAAACAATTTTCAAAACAAACATGAATCAAATGTTCCAATTCTTGCGATTTAGTCTATACTTGTGTGTGCGTATAACATAGTAATGTTAGCCTAATAAACCGGAACAAGAGCATATAATGTATATAAGATTCATATCATTATTAGTAAAGGTCGATCTTTGATCGGACGAGCGGGTGTGCTCAATTCATTCATGACCTTTCCTTCTCGTACCAAAGTTTCCCGAGTCGAGACAATCATGGTGATGACGGACATGTAGCCTTTAGTACGAGTCATGGGTTTCCTAAATTTTTCCAAAACAAAAAATATTTAAGTGGCAGCTCTGTATGTGGCAAAGCAGTCCATTTTTCGCAATTTGATTCAAAATCGATTTTCCAAAAGATTTATTGGATTTGGACTCTTTGGTGATTATCTATTTCGCATTGCACTTATGGAATCAGATTTAGAACCACAGGAGTCTGAATTGTAGGGCTTATTTTGACTTCCGAAAAGGGGTGCGAAAAAGTCGGGCTACAGTGATATGGATTCAATTCGCAAAGGTAACTTGACCCATAGACCTCCGTTACTTGATGGTAAAAACTATTCTTATTGGAAAGCTCGTACGAGAGAGTTTTTAAAATCTATCGATGAGAAAGTTTGACATTGTGTGATCTATGGGTTGAGTGAACCTGTTGTCACCATTGACGGTATTGATATTCCCAAACCTCTTGATAAATGGAACGCATTCGACTATCAAAACTCAAGTTGGAATAGTAAGGCTCTCAATTCCCTCTTTTGCTCTGTCACACCTAAAGAGTTTCGTCGTATTTGCACGTGTGAGGTAGCAAAAGAGATTTGCACGTGTGAGGTAGCAAAAGAGGCTTGGGACATTCTTGAAACAATTCACGAGGGTACTACTTCTGTTAAAAGGTCAAAACTTCAATGTTTCACATCTTCTTTTGAAACTCTTTTTATGCGTGATGATGAGACATTTGATGATTTTTATGCTAAACTTAGTGACATCGTGAATTCGTGTTTCACACTCAGTGAAAAAATCCCTGAAGTTAAGGTTGTTGGAAAATTTTTGAGGTCTTTACTCGAGAGGTTCCAATAAAAAGTTACAGCTATTGAGGAGACTCAGAATGTTGATACTCTCAAGCTTGATCAATTGGTTGGAAACTTGCAGACTAATGAAGCCCACCAGATTTCTAAGAAAAAATAAAAAGATAGTGTGGCTTTTTCTAGTGCTCATGAGACTGCAAAGACCCCTGAGATTGAGTTTGATCTAGAGTCCGAAATGACGGCTATGTTTACTAAACAGTTCAAAAAAAATTTAAAGAAAAAACAGTCTAATTTCAAGGACCCTATTTCAAAAAATAAGAGTAATGAAAAACTCAAAACTTTTCCACCAAAAATTGCTTCAAAAACTGAAAAGAAAATTGTGAAGGGGCAAGGTGTCAAGTGTTACGAATGTCAAGGGTTTGGTCATATTGCTCTTGAATGTCATTCGAAAAAGAACCGGAAGAAAGTCTATACAGTGACTTGGGATGATGAAAGTGGGTTAGAGCAAGAACCCGAAGAAACTAAATCCGGTGAAGACGGAGCTAGTACTTACGTGGCATTCTTGTCTATTGTCACTCAACCTCCTCCAAAGCTAGTGGAATTTGCTCGTGGTCAGAATCTGCATCGTGCTCTTACCTTTGATGAGAGTAATTAATTGTTCTGGAAGATCAAAATGAGTATGTTTCTGAGAGCTTACGACCCTGAGGGCTGGCAAGCCATTGAAGAGGATGTTGAAAGCACTAACAATCCGAGTAATCAAAGAGTTCTGACTACCGTTCGTGAAGCAATTTCTGATGAAGAACAGTTACGGATTGCTCACTGCACAAAGGCCAAAGATGCATGGGACATTCTAAGTCAATTTCATGAAAGAGAAGAGTCATCTTCACCACCATCTATCAATTTTCATGCCTTAGTTGCTCGACTAGATGAGGTCCAGGAGAAAGAGGAGCAAAAAGAAGATGATGAAACCTCGGAAGACAATGATGAGATTGATGGTGATGACCTACAACAAGCTTATGAAAAGCTTTATGATAAATCTCTGAATTTGTCCAAGATCAATGACAAACTCACTCACAAGCTCAAAGTATGTGAAAGCGAGAATGTCAAGCTAAAAGGAGATATTGCAACAGCAAAGCAGAATGCCATCAAGATCTCCAATGACAGGCAAGTCCTATGTGGAAAACTTCTATCTTGTGAGACCGAAATGAATGAACTTCTGAAAATATATGCCACATATGAAGAAAAGATTGAAAGCCTTGAGATGTCACAAGCCACATTGGAAGAGATGGTTAGTCGAAAAGATGAAGAACTCAAAGATGCTAGAGCCACAATTGCCATATGGAACAAAGGTTCAAATACATTAGAAGACATCCTCAGGTCTCAACAAATGGGTTATGACAAAAGTGGGCTAGGCTATGATAATGTGACAGCTCACAAGGGACAGGCCTCTATATCACATAACATCAAGACTTAAACAAAGGGAAAGCTAAAGATGCAACAGGGTGATCCCTCTTTTCATCTGCCTAACGGGGATAAGATCAACAAAAATGAGGTAAAATCTATTTTTGTTTGTCATCATTGTGGTAGGTATGGCCACATTCATCCTTATTGCTTTGAGTTGTTTGGTAATGTGTCTCAAAATGGTTGAAATTCTACTACTTTTTGGGTTAGGAGATAACCTTACATGTCTAGGCGGAACACCAAGATTCATGAGGGTGTTCACAACGCTAAGACATTTACCAAGACTGCCAGTCCTGATTTTGTTAAGACTACAAAGATGTGGGTGAGAAAGAGTGAATTGACTTGTTTTGTTGTTCACACTGCTCTAAAAGCACGTGACTCACACATGTGGTACCTTTCAGGTCTCAACAAATGGGTTGTGACAAAAGTGGGCTAGGCTATGATAATGTGACAGCTCACAAGGGACAGGCCTCTATATCACATAACATCAAGACTCAAACAAAGGGAAAGCTAAAGATGCAACAGGGTGATCCCTCTCTTCATCTGCCTAACGGGGATAAGATCAACAAAAATGAGGTAAAATCTATTTTTGTTTGTCATCATTGTGGTAGGTATGGCCACATTCATCCTTATTGCTTTGAGTTGTTTGGTAAGGTATCTCAAAATGGTAGAAATTCTACTACTTTTTGGGTTAGGAGACAACCTTACATGTCTAGGCGGAACACCAAGATTCATGAGGGTGTTCACAACGCTAAGACATTTACCAAGACTGCCAGTCCTGATTTTGTTAAGACTAAAAAGATGTGGGTGAGAAAGAGTGAATTGACTTGTTTTGTTGTTCACACTGCTCTAAAATCACGTGACTCACACATGTGGTACCTTGATAATGGGTGCTCTCGTCACATGTCAGGTGACAAATCCTACTTTACCTTCTTTGAAAAATATGAAAGAGGAATTGTTACCTTTGGAGATGGTGGCACTTCCAGAGTCATTGGTAAGGGCTCTATAAGTGTGGTTGGTCTTCCCAAGCTCGAAAATGCATTACTTGTTGATGGCCTTAAAGCAAATCTTTTAAGAATCAGTCAAATGTGTGATTCCCACCACGAAGTATTATTTTCAAAAAATAAATGTGAAATTTTAGATAAGAAGGGAAATACTGTCATGCATGGGGTTCGCACATCTAATAACTGCTATGTGACTGTTACCACTAATGATCTCACTTGCCATTCAGCCATCATAACTAATATTGATCTGTGGCATCAAAGATTAGGTTACATGAATTTCTAAGACCTAACTAAGATAGCCAACAAAGAGTTTGTGAGAGGAGTGCCTAAACTGGGTAAGAATATGAACCATGTGTGTAGACTATGTCAACTTGGGAAGCAAACCTGTGCCCCTCATAAAAAGGTAAATAGCTTTATAACCAAACGTCCTCTTGAACTGGTTCATATGGATCTTATGGGACCCACTCGCACTGAAAGCATTGGAGGTAAACGATACATTTTTTTAGCCGTTGATGATTATACTCATTTTTCATAGGTAAATTTTTTAAGAGAAAAACCTGATACGTTTGATGCTTTCCAGGCTTTAGTCCTTCAAATCCAAAATGAACAGGGTGTTTCTATTGGACGTATCATAAGAATCCGAACTGATCTTGGTCGTGAGTTTGAAAATAGTTCATTTTCGGATTTTTGTGATATGCATGGAATCAAGCATGAATTTTTTGCGCAGATTGCTCCACAACAAAATGGAGTTGTTGAGAGGAAAAACAGGGTAGTTCAAGAGATGGCTAGGGTCATGCTCCTGAGTAAGAAAGTTCCTCCAAAGTTTTCGGCTGAAGCCTTAAATACCACCATTTTTGTTGTGAATCGTATGTATTTAAGGCTCGGCACTTTACAAACACCATATGAATTGTGGAAAGGATTGAAACCTAATGTAAAATACTTCAAAACTTTTGGAAGTAAATGTTACATTTTCAAAGATAGAGAGTTTTTGGGCAAATTTGACTCCCAAAGTGATGAAGGTATTTTTCTAGGGTATTCAACCACTAGTAGAGCTTTTCGTGTCTATAACCTGCGAACTTTATCTTTAATGGAGTCGATCAATGTGGTTATAAATGACATAGGTTCTCCTACTTTATCCATAAATGAGGAAGAAAATGGCGAGTCTCCAATCCTGGCTACTGAACCACAAAGTCAAAGAGAAGCTGAGGTCAAAGCACAAGAAGATGAGCTAGCACCAACTTCTAAGGTAAGTTAGAGTCCAAATAGTGCACAAAGAGACACCACTTTTGATGCCTCTGTCACCACAAGTCCATAGTTCAAACCATCAGCAAGGGTGGAACTGAATCATCTAGCTCAACAGGTGATTGGAAGTGTCTCAGATCGAATGAAAACTCGAAGACAAATTTAGGAGGAGGTATCTCATATGTGTTATGTTTCATTAATTGAACATAAGAATATAAAAGAGGCCTTACTAGATGATAGTTGGGTCAATGCTATGCATGAAGAATTAGGTCAATTTGAACGTAACAATGTTTGGACTCTTATCCCCAGACCTAGAGACATTAATGTGATAGGTACCAAGTGGATCTTTAAGAATAAATCTGATGAGATTGGTACTGTAGTTAGAAATAAAGCTAGGTTGATTGCTCAAGGCTATACTCAAGTAGAGGGTGTTGACTATGATGAGATGCTTGCCCCAATTGCATGTCTCGAATCTATTCGTATTTTACTTGGTGTTACATTCTTTTTTGGTTTCAAATTGTTTTAAATGGATGTGAAAAGTGCCTTTCTGAATGGGTACTTGAAAGAAGAGGCTTATGTTAAACAACCAAAAGGGTTTGAGGACCCTAAATGTCCAAACCATGTCTACAAGTTAGACAAGGCTTCGTATGGGTTGAAACAAGCCCCTCAAGCTTGGTATGATAGACTTACTACATTTCTTCTTGATAATGATTTAAGGGTAGTGTGGACAAGACTTTATTTGTGAAACATACTAAGTCTTATATACTTGTTGCTTAGATTTATGTTGATGATATTGTGTTTGGATCCACTGTTGATTATCTTGTGAAATATTTTTCGAATTGCATGACACATGAGTTTGAGATGAGCATGATGGGAGAGTTGTCTTATTTCTTGGGTCTTCAAATTAAACAGTCTCCTTCGGGTATGTTTGTCTCTCAGACTAAGTATGCTAAAAACCTTGTGTCAAAGTTCGGTCTAGAGTCGGCCAAACATGCTCGTACTCCCATGAGCACCAGTCTTCACCTTTCCAAAGATTCATCCGGTACTGATGTTGATCCTACCCTTTATAGGAGTATGATAGGGAATCTTCTTATCTCACATCCAGTCGACCTGATATTGCATTTAATGTAAGCGTTTGTGCCCGTTACCAAGCCTGTCCTAAAGAGTCTCATCTTCTTGTAGTCAAACGCATCATTAAGTATGTTAATGGGACTTTGGGTTATAGGATTTGGTTCTCGACCGACACTACAGCTGAAATCAGTGGTTTTTCTAATACTAACTGGGTAGGGTGTGCTGATGATCGTAAGAGCACATCTGGGGGGGTGTTTTTACCTTGGGAATAATTTGGTTGCTTGGCATAGCAAAAAGCAAAATGCCATCTCTCTTTCAACCGTTGAGGCTGAGTAAATTGCTGTAGGGAGTTATTGTGCCCAAATGTTGTGGATGAAGCAAATACTTCATGATTATGGTATAGACCAGAACACTTACCCTTTTCTGTGATAACACAAGTGCCATTAACATTTCTAAAAATCCTGTCCAACACTCTTGCACCAAACACATTAACATTCATCATCATTTCATTCGAGAGTAAGTGGAAGAGGGCCTTGTTGTTCTTGAACATGTACCCACTGAGCATCAAAAAACTAATATTTTTACAAAACCCCTTGATCTTCTTCGATTTGAGTTCCTTAGAAAGACCTTGGGTGTAGTGCTCAGTCACTAGGGTGTTGCTTGTTACTTGAGTGGGTGTGAGTGTTTGGTATTATGTGTACTTGGATATTATAATCTCATTTTCATTGATTCTTGTCATCTCTGCCTTTATACTCATATGAACACCTCTCATGCTGCTTGCAAGATTTCTTTTTTCTTATTCATAGCTCATTCTGAATGCTCATGCTCATTGACTTCATGATCTCATTTTGTATACATCCTTGAGATAAACTGTTGCAGGGGTTTTTGCAAAAGTGATCAAAGTTCTCTATGGACCACTAACAGTGTCTCTTATACTTTATTGGAGGAATTGACCTATACTGGCATATCATGGGTGATGTTGAGTCTCCTAACCATCTATCATCATTTTTTCACTTCCATAGTTCCTCTCTCAGTTCATTGAAGTCCGAGCATTAGGAAAAGGCTACCTTAGAGGTACTAACCAGGCCATCCTTACTGATTTCATGCTTCTCTAGTTTGGTCTTTATACTCTTGAGCGTGCGTGCCACCAGTGAGTGCCCACAGGAAAGAAAAGTCAAAAATAAAAAAATAATAAAAAAAAGACTCATTGATTGAGGGGGAGCCTCCGCATTTACTCAATAAATATCCCTTGATTCCTAGTGGTTTGACTTTCCTTTGTGATGTTTAGTTACTCTTGCTGGAGGTCCAGCCATCCGATCAATACGAGGATTAACTCTAGCTCTGTGGCCTCTCAAGGATTGCACACACACACACACACACACACACATACACATTCATTTTGTGAGCTCTCATGATTGTACTTGAGTTGTGCATTCTCATGTAGCTTATGCTCATTGTTTAATATTTATCTGATTTGCTCATGATATTATGCTTCATATTGTCATTATTGCAAGTTTGCGGGCTTCGTGGTCTGTAAATTATTTCATCTTAGTGTTTCATTCATGCTACTGTGCTCACCTCTTTTTGTTCCAGGTTCCTCTTAATAGTGTGACTGTTTTGTTTTTGCTCAGAAGGATGTTTTTCAGAGTTTGTGTTTTCTTCTTCTTTGCTCGAGCGAGGGAGTTTGCGCTTGAGCGAGAATTATTCCAACCCAATTCTTTTGCAGATGGAACATATTCTGGGAGCGTGTCTTTGAGGCTCAAGCGACAATGTCTTGGCTCGAGCGACCACGTGCGCATAAGTGTCTTAGCTTGAGCGAAACACTTCTCCCTCGAGTGATCTGTCATGGTTTAAATATTGTCATTGCATCCCTTAATTCCATTTTTTCCCATTTTGCTCGGTTCATCTCTCTCTCCTAGGTGTTTTTTCCTCCCCATTGGTGTTCATCTCTTGGTTTTCACTCGCGTTTTTGAGAGGCATCTTTCTCAATCCGTCTTGCATCTTCATTGTTGGTAAGTTTTTCTTCTTTCTTTTCATCATCATTCTGTCTGTGTGTTTGCTCTGCTTTGTCTGTGATTGTCTAGGGTTTATCTTCATTATTTGGGGTTGTTTATGTTTTTTTTGACTCTATGTCTTTCTATTAATTTTTGTTTCGAAGTTTGGTGCCTCATTGCTAGGTTTTTGCTAGGATTTTGTTGTCTCTCTATTGAATTAGGGCTTTAATTTTTTTCCTCTTAATTTTGCCATATGTTTCAATTGCTGCTATATGATGGTCTTAATGAATTGTATTGATGTTGGTTTCCATAATCTACTGTCTATATATCTCTCACACTGATGCATTTGATTGATTTTGGAAATTGCCCTAGCACTGTATCTATGCTTTCTTTGATCTTACAGTCTTGAATATAATGCATTGGTTTTGTGATTTTTGGTTTTTCTAACTCTGTTGGACTAATGATGTTTACTGTACTCTTTTGTTTGTTTTTGGGGGGGTTATAATGGGATTTGGGTGTTCCTTGTGTTTTGTTTTGGTGGGTTGGGGTTTTATGGTGGTCTTTTCTCTTTGTTGGTCAGTCATGGCTGAGTCCTCTAAACGCCATAAAACCACCATGTCGCGCCCCAATTTCAATACTGACAAATTTCAATCCAAGGAAAAATCCAACATTTTTAGGATTTCTATGCTTCTAGGAAAGTTCACTTAGAACGCAATGTCCACCCGAGTGCCTTTGAGTCTATTTCGATCCGTTCTTTGTTTGATGCTCTAGGTGGTGACCAGGTCCTGCTTTTCTTTGGTCCTCAAAATCTTAGCTTGGTCAGAGAATTCTATTGTAATATGCACTCCATTTGCAAGGAAATAGCTCCCTCTTTTCACACCTGGGTTCGTAACGAAGCCTTGGTTATAGATGACGAAGTCATTAGGCGGTTTCTTGATCTTCTGAAAGTCCGGAACTACCATTATCCTTTTATTACCTGTAGCTCTGTTGATTTTGATCAAGTGGCCACTGAACTTTGTGACACTGCCCAGACTTGGGTTGCCGGGGCTCTCATTCTACAAAATGAGCTTCTTCCCCGTTTCCATCTCCTAAACATCATTGTTTATGCCAACATTCATGTTATTACTCATTCTTCTCACATTACCCAAGATCAGGGTTATGTGTTGTATTGTATTGACCACCACCTTCCCATTGACTTGTCTGAGATGATAGTATCCAAAATGATTACTGTTTTTGAGGATCGCAAGTCTTTGGGTCTTCCTTATGGGTGTTTCCTCACTCGATTTCTTCCCTCTCTTGGTGTCCCCATCTTTGATGCTGATGAGTTTACCTTTCCCATTAAACTAATCACCAAGTTGACTGTCTCACAAAGTCAAGCTCATGTCAGGGGGGTTCGTCGGGAGTCAGGGTGTCTGATGCAGGTGATGATTCACTTGCCGAGGAGGCCGAGATTGATGCAGCCATTGTCGATACACCTGAGATGCGTCCTCGCTCGTTTCGTGGCCAACTGCAACAGTTCAAGCAGTCTGTCACCCATCGCCTTGACCAGCTCGATGCCGGGCATGATACATTTGATGGCCGCCTTGATCAGCAGACTGCCATGTTGGCTCAGATCCTTTCTTTGTAACAGATGCAGTCGCTGCCTCCACTAGACTCATCATGATGTTTGTTTTTGGATAGTTTTTGGACAGTTTCTTTTATCATGGACTGTATATATATTTTTTCTTTTGCCTCTGCCAGACAAAAATGGGGAGTATGTTTGCATATATCTGTTTGCATGGTTGGGGTATATATTTATGTTTGCATATATCTGTTTGCATGGTTGGGGTATATATTTATGTTATATTTTTCTGTTTGCATGATGGTTGCTTTATTGGGATATAATTATGGATTTTGCATGCTGGACATAATATATATTTTTGGGATTTGATATAGTTTCGATTCATTTTGTCCTTATGTCTTGATATGGTTTTTTTGATTTTGATTAATTACTCTCTCTATTCCCATGGTGTTATTTATCTATTTTTGCAGATATTTCATCAAGGCTGTTTAGTTAGTTGGGTTGATTGTTTGGACAGTTTAGTACGTGTGTTTGCTAGGAAACTGTGTTAGAATGTTTTGTTCATGAATTAACAAAGGGGGAGATTGGTAGGTCCCTTAGTTTTGTCAATCCCACGAACAAACATTGTTAATCGAGTTGTAAGTTTCTTGGTTGTTTTGCCTTGCTCGCTCCTCGAGTGAAGAAGTCTTGCTCCCGGAATTTGTCTTTGTCTACAAATATTCTGGGAAGAAGATTGTGCGCTCGAGCGAAGGAAGCTTGGCTCAAGTGACGCCACTTAAGGAAAACACGCGTATTTGGTTCCTAGCTCGAGTGAGAGAGTTTTCGCTCGAGCAACCTTCGCTGCCCCTATTTTCTATAAGTACTTGTTTAAGTCAGTTTTAGGGTTACATTTTTTAGATCTTCTTTAAGGGTTTTAGGGTTTTCTTTTGGGGCTGTTTTGCTGGTTTTCCTTGATGTTTGGTTGAGTATTAAACTCATGTTTTGATAAGCACACATCAAGGAGTTTGATTGTTTATCTTTAAGAGTGTTCATCTTCAGTGGAATCTAAAGATTCAAGCGCAGAGTAGTCGAAGGAGTTTGATGTTGGGCGCAGTCGTTGATTCGATAATGGATGTTGTGGATTCAACATTAATCTGATCAATTTCGAGATGAAGGTTGCGGTGAAAGATATCCAGATTGTTGAAGACAAATTGACAGCGTTTGGATAATTTGTTTGGTATATTTGTAATCTTTCTTTCTTCAGCAATGGATTGTTTTGTGGCGTTTCGCCCGTGGTTTTTCAATCACAATTGGAGGTGCTCCAATAGTGATTTTTTCCATGCAAAAATTGTTTGTGTTTTTTTTATTGTTTCTGAAACAACAATCTAAATCACTTTCGTACATATTTGATGATTTAGATTGTTAGTTTTAATTAGTTGGAATTGGCACAATTAAATCTTGATCTAATCACAAATCACTTAGGATTTTCAAAGTGAAAACAACATTTTTAAATGGAGATCTAGATGATGACATTTACATGGACCAACCCGAGGGTTTTGTGGAGCCTGGCCAATAAAGCAAGGTATAGGTATGTAAGCTAACTAAATCGCTTTGTGGTTTAAAACAAGTTCCTAAACAGTGGCATGAGAAATTTGATTCCTGTATACTTGAGAATGGCTATAAGACTAATGAATGTGATAAGTGCATATATTATAAACTTGTGAGAATGCACATGTGATTATTAGCCTATATGTGGATGATCTACTTATCTTTCGCTTTAATTTGCATATGGGAGCTGAATTTTAAAGGAGGCATACTTTAACAGACAGGTATTGCCCGGCTCTATCCAGAACCATCAGGATGCCGAATATAAAGGGTAGATGGGCCGAATAGGTACTGAGCTATGGAGTCAAGTAAATATGAACATAATGAGCGAAAAGTGAACCTGGCCCCGAGGCCTAGGGAACGAATATAAATAAAGGAATAGCAGACTGAGAAAGGTATGTGATAATTGTGGTATTTAACTTAGAATACAAGTAATCTAGAATGAGAGACTGACTTGTCCGTCGGAGTGCTAATTCCGGCACCCCCGACCGGAGTGTTTACTTCCTTTCAGGTGCTTATCGGTGGATCACGAGCGTCCCCCAGGATCAGAAGAATATTTACAAAAACCACTTCCCCACAACTAGCGCCGTCTGTGGGAATACTCAAGCACATCCATGGTGGACGCGACGGAGGACCCGCTAATAGTCGCTGATGACACCACACAGATAGACGACTTCACTCCAACAACCACGCACGGACAGGAGCCTAACCCAGTAAGGCGTGCTTTGAACTTCGGTTCACCTTCGACTCCAGAACATGAGGCAATGCAGGTGATCATGGAGCAGGCAAAGCAAAACAAGCAGCGGTTAGAGAATATGATCGCTGAGAATGAGCATCTCCGTCAGGATTTGGCACTGGAGGTGGCAAAGTCCAAACAAGCCATGCGCTAAGACCCGGAGCGACCTCTGAAAGCAGGTGGTCGACGACCTCAAGCCCAGCAACAAGACACTGATAGCGACTATGACTCACTATCTCCGGAGCCCAAAAAGAAAGGACGACCTACAACTTCCAGCTCCTCTGAAGAGAGCCCACGCGTAAGGCATAAGCGCAGAAGAAACAGCTTAGATGACGAGGACCAACATGATCCTTTTGTGCGACGGATCGCAAGGGCAATCTTGCCCAAAAATTTTAAAGCTCTGTCATTTACTCTCTATGATGGCAAGTCAGACCCCACTGATCATATCCGCCACTACAAGCAAGCCATGACATTGCATGCAGATGACGAAGCCCTCATGTGCCGAATATTCCCCAGCAGTTTGGGACCACTGGCTGTCAGGTGGTATTACAAACTGAAGCTGGCTTCGATTAAAACCTTCCACCAATTACAGAAGTCTTTCAGAGCTAGATTCATCACAAATGAGGTCCAGCCGAAACAATCTGACTCTCTCTAGGAAATGCAAATCCTGCCACGAGAAACGCTAAGAGCATATTCGGCACGATATTGGGAATGCTTTAATCTTGTAGATGATGCTTGCAATGACTCTATTGCCATCACCCCCTTCAAAATGGGACTACACCCAGATAGTACCCTCCGCAGTTCCTTGACCAGAAGACCCCCCAAAACAGTCTGGGGGTTGATGAAGAAAGTAGAAGAATACTGCAAAGTAGAAGATAACGCTTTGCGGGTTAAAACCGGACACAGTACCACCAAAACATCCCCCCTTGAGATTACCTAGCCAATAAGTTTCGTACCTCCTCAGAGCCCTAAACCACGCCAGCAGACTAAACGAGACAAGAAATGAGATTCTCACCGACCAAGCGATCATTGCCCACACCGAACAAATGAGCAACTGCAAGTTGATAATAGGCGCACAAAGCGCGCCAACAAGAAATATATGGAGCTGTCAGATTCAATCAGCTCGGTTATGTCCCAAATCCAACATCTTCCGTTTTTTAAATGGCCATCCAAAATGGTGGGACCTCCCAACAAGATTCGCCTCCACTCGACATCATTCATATGATATACGACCTTCCAACGCCACTTGTCGTACACGTAATTCAAGCCCCCCAGAAGCAACGCACACCATCGAAGCTGCCCCACGAACCTCCGAGTATTATCTTCGACGATTCCGATCTTATCGGCGTAACACTCCCCCATAGTGATCCATTGGTCATTGAGTCGTTGAACACGTCTTCATAGACCAAGGAAGCACTCCTGAGGTTATGTATTACAAAACCTTCGTCAAACTCGGTTTCAATCAATCAGACCTGTCTCCGGCTCCCCATCCATTGTTTGGCTTCAACGTGAATCCAGAGTATCCGTTGGGGAAGATCACACTACCTGTTCGAGCCGGCTCCCGAACGATGGATGTAGAATTCTTGGTCATCAAGCTCCCATCGCCGTATAATCTCATCATGGGGCGAACTTGGTTGCATGCTATCCAAGCCATGCCTAGCACCCACCATCAGTTGCTGGGCTTTCCTACCCAACACGGTATTGAGCAAATCCGTGGTTCCCGGCACTCCGCACTAGCATTCTGTCCCGCTCCCGAAATACTGAATCGAAACATCCTCGACTAACACGGTCATCATCGGAAGGATTCCATATTGGCTCAGAAACACGTTACGGCCTTGGAACTCGAGAATTGTCACTAAACCCGACTTGTAGGGAATGATCTCAGTTCTAAAATGATTCTCCATGTACATATTCCTCCTTTGTAAATGCAAGGATTCTTGTTGGGCAGATATAATCCCATCCTCTGTAAAATCTAATTAAAAAGGGCATTCCGACCAAAAAGCCCCCTCGGCGCATGACACCGTTGGGCCAATAAAGCCTCCGGATTTGGAACGCCCTTCGTGGATATCACGATTGGCCAAGTAAAACCTCCGAATTCGAAGCCCCCTCAACGCATGACGCCGTTGGGATGATAAAGCCTCCGGATTCGGAGCGCCCTTCGTGGACATCACGATTGGCCAAGTAAAGCCTCCGGATTCAGAGCCCCCTCGGTGCATGACGCCATTGGGATGATAAAGCCTCCGAATTCGGAGCGCCATTCGTGGATATCACGATTGGCCAAGTAAAGCCTCTGGATTCAGAGCGTCCTTCGTGGATATCACGATTGGCCAAGTAAAGCCTCCAGATTCGGAGCCCCCTCGGCGCATGACGCCGTTGGGATGATAAAGCCTCCGGATTTGGAGCGCCCTTCGTGGATATCACGATTAACCAAGTAAAGCCTTCGGATTCAGAGACCCCTCGGCACATGACACCGTTGGGATGATAAAGCCTCCGGATTCGGAGCCCCCTCGGCGCATGACGCCGTTGGGCTGATAAAGCCTCCAGATTCGGAGCCCCCTCAGCGCGTCACGCTGTTGGGCCAATAAAGTCTCCGGATTTGGAGGGCCCTTCGTGGATATCGCGATTGGCCAAGTAAAGCCTCCGGATTCGGAGCCCCCTCGGCGCATGACGCCGTTGGGACGATAAAGCCTCTGAATTCGGAGGCCCCTCGGCACATGACGCTGTTGAGCCAATAAAGCCTCCGGATTCGGAGCACCCTTCGTGGATATCACGATTGGCCAAGCCTCCGGATTCGGAGCCCCCTCGGCGCATGACGCCATTGGGACGATAAAGCCTTCGGATTCAGAACCCCCTCGGTGTGTCACGCCGTTGGGCCAATAAAGTCTCCAGATTCGGAGCGCCCTCAGTGCACATCAGAGCAGGGAAATATAACTTGAGCCGGCACAACGGCATAAATGAAACAAAACGTGCCAACACTCGAAATAAGATGCTTAGTAAAAATTCACAATGAAATACAAACTTTTAAAATAAAACATTTTATTCAATTAAACAATAATTACAAAAACACAATTCACGTTCGAGCATTACAAAGTCTACTTTCATACAGCGTCACCTTCATCCTCACCCTTCTCAAATTTCGAAGGTGAAAGAGGGGAAGTGGTCGTGAAGGTACAGTGGCAGCGCCGGATCGACGCCCGCTACCTAGAGAGCGTCCGTAGCTCAAAATTCTTCGATCTGACCGTGCTACAATGTTCACACTGGCGCGACAATGATCCTCAAGGTCAAGAGCCTTGACACCATAGATAGTGTCAAGGCCAAGATCCAGGACAAAAAAGGAATTCCCCACGAAAATAGTAAAATTCAACGGTTGTAGCGCTACGTCGACCTCTTCCTTCCTTCGGGGTGATCTGCTTCGACGACTTGGAGGTCGACGTTCTTCCCGTTCTTTGAACGCCCCACCCCTCGCACGGGTGGGTTCCTTGCTGCGATTCATTGTAGTGTCAAGCTCAGCCAAGGTTCAAGCCCCTCTTCTGCTGTTGAAGAAAATCCCATTTGACATTCACATTTGTCTGCCCCATGCAACAAAGTTGTTTTAAAGCAAGTCTGAACACAGTAAGTGAAATTACTAGGGCGAAAAGTCTGAGGCAATCTATTTTTACTCCTTGCGGTGACCCCAAAGCAACGTCATTAATACTGAACTCCAAAAGACGTATGCCGATAGATGTTGGCTGTAGCCATTCCATGTACTAATTTTTGGCTTTTTTGAGTTAAAATGGACTAATTATGGCAATTAAAGATGGGATGACAGTTTTCGGATTCGAAGCCCTTGGAGCATAGCACGTTTGGGCCAATTAAGCCTCCGAATTCAGAGCCTCATCGATGCATCACGCTGACCGATACAAGTCTCCGAATTCAGAGCCTAATCGGCAAAGCGATCATGACAAGCTGGCACGTAACCGTTCGGAATTAAATGACTACTTGAGCCAGACAATGTTTATACAATGAAAACATATACAAACACGTGTGTGCCGAATGTAGATTACAATGAAACATTTAAAATAGGACGTTTTATTCAATCAAGCAACAATTACACAATTACATAGTACTTTTATACAGCGTCGTCCTCATCTTCACTCTTCTCGACTTCAAAAGCAGAAAACGGAAAATGATTACATTGGTAGAGTGGCAGCATTGAATCAATTCCCGACGCCCGGAGAGCTTCCGTGGCTTGAGATGCCCTTATCCAACCGTGCTTAAAGCCACGATTCTCACATCGGCAAACTTTTTCGGCGAGCTTCTCTTTGGTCTTCTGAATTCCAACCAGTCGGCCGTCATGAAAGCCCTTTTCGTAGGCCACGTTTCTCGCAATCTCAATCGCAAACATGCTCGCCGTATTATGATCGGCGATCGCATCACTAATCAGCCTTTGAGTAACCCTCTCTGCGACAACTGGGTTGGGGGGGACGGCTGATTGGGGCGACGTAGGCTTGTTTCTCCTCAGCTCACGCTCGGCCTTTTCGGCGCGAGCTTCTAACTTTCGAATGCGTTCGTCTCTCTGTTCTATGTCTTGACGAGCGGTGCGGAGACACATACTGATCTCATAAGCCGTGTAAAGTCCCCTCATCGCCCTGTGAATGCCTTCACGAAACACTTCGAAGTCCGGATAGCATACTATCGACTGTTGAACTTCGGGCGGAAAAATCTATCGAGCAAACTTGACTGCCACATTTGGGTCTCGAATGATAGAATCTGCCTCCGTCATCGGTCTGTTACCCACGAAGACTGCAAAACTCAATGGGTGAGGAGTTGTGTCAGATTCCCTTCCAGGATGAGATTGAAGAGACTTATGCTGTGGTTGACTATCCCTCCTAGGCGATCTACTTCGACGTCGAGGAGATTGGTGTCTCTCCCGACCCCTCGACGTCTTACCGCCTGTGCATGACGGTTCACCGCTTCGATTCATGGCACCTCCCAGCTCAGCTAGCGTCTTCGCTTGACCTCTGCTGTTGAAGAAAAGCTTATTTGACATTCGCATTTGTTTCACCTTCCTCAAGGAGCGGGACTGAGATGCTCATTTAGCACGTAAATAGGACCCTCGTTCACGAAGTACATGCTCATTTATTCCCTACAAGGGCAGTATCTCCGAGGCTACCTCATTAATAATGAAGCGTCAATAGCCCACCATGTACCATCCTGTACTAGTCCTAATCGCCCCAATCGCCGACTGAACCAAGCCCCAATCGCCCCATCAACCGCTGATATATGGCGTTCTCGGTTCATGAACCATCTGGGGCAAGGGCAGATTCATCAATCTATACGTCTCGAGTGCCCCAGCCGTTCCACGAATCGATTCTTACGTGCAAAATTTATTACGTTTTATTCGGCGTTCTACGTTCGTGAACCAGCTGGGGCAAGGGCAGATTCATCAATCTATATGGCTCGAGTGCCCCAGTCGTTCCATGAATCGATTCTTGCGTGCAAAATTTATTACGTTTTATTCGGCGTTCTACTTGAGGCTTGGACTAAACAAAAGCCATGCCTAGATAATACACATCTCGGCCTCGGCGATGAACACCTCGGCCTAGATAGTGACATCTCGGCCAACATGTTAGAGCGAAGGTGGAGTCAACCAAAGTAAATTCCAAGATGGTCTTAGATGTAAGAGGTTCAAAACTGACCTAGGCTCAGGGTGACCTCGGCTAAACCCACATCGAGTAAGGTACAAAGCATGTTGTTACACTTAAGCGAACAAGGACAAGACTTGAAATGCTAGCTTAACAAGACAGAATCATATGAATGCATATGAGCGTGGTTAGGACAGTGTGAGGGTTATTACAAGGAGGTTTGATTTGGAACTAATCCCGAGGCCCAAAGAAGAAAAGATATAAATAGAAGAGACATCAGCCAGAAAGAGGTATGTGATAATTGTGGTGTTTAACTTAGAATACAAGTAATCTAGAACGAGATTGACTTGTCCGTCAGAGTGCTATTTCCGGCACCGCCGACCGAAGTGTTTACTTCCTTTCAGGTGCCTATCGGTGGATCACAAGCATCCCCCAGGATCAGAAGAGTATTTCCAAAAACCACTTCCCCATAATTGGCGTCGTCTGTGGAAATACTCAAGCACATCCGTGGCGGACGCGACGGAGGACCCTCCAATAGTCGCTGATGACACCACACAGATAGACGACTTCACTCCAACAAACACGCACGGACCGGAGCCTAACCCAGTAAGACACGCTTTGAACTTCAGTTCACCTTCGACTCCAGAACATGAGGCAATGCAGGCAATCGTAGAGCAGGCAAAGCAAAACGAGCAGCGGTTGGAGAACATGATCGCTGAGAACGAGCGTCTCCGTCAGGATGGCACTAAAGGTGGCAAAGTCCAAACAAGCCGTGCGCCAAGACTCGGAGCGACCTCTGAAAGCAGGTGGTCGAAGACCTCGAGCCCGACAACAAGATGCTGATAGCGACTCCAACTCACTATCTCCGGAGCCTAAAAAGAAAGGATGACCTACAACTTCCAGCTCCTCTGAAGAGAGCGCACGCGTAAGGCATAAGCGCAGAAGAAACGGCTCAGATGACGAGGACCAGCATGATCCTTTTGTGCGACGGATCGCAAGGGCAATCTTGCCCAAAAAGTTTAAAGCTCTGTCATTTACTCTCTATGATGGCAAGTCAGACCCCACTGATCATATCCGCCACTACAAGCAAGCCATGACATTGTATGCAGATGACGAAGCCCTCATGTGCTGAATATTCCCCAGCAGTTTGGGACCACTGGCTGTCAGATGGTATTACAAACTAAAGCCGGCTTCGATCAAAACCTTCTACCAATTACAGAAGTCTTTCAGAGCCAGATTCATCACAAATGAGGTCCAGCCGAAACAATCTGACTCTCTCTAGGCAATGCAAATCCTGCCAGGAGAAACGCTAAGAGCATATTCGGCACGATATTGGGAATGCTTTAATCTTGTAGATGGTGCTTACAATGACTCCATTGCCATCACCCCCTTCAAAATGGGACTACACCCAGATAGTGCCCTCCACAGTTCCTTGACCAGAAGAACCCCCAAAACAGTATGGGGGTTGATGAAGAAAGTAGAAGAATACTGCAAAGTAGAAGATAACGCTTTGCGGGTTAAAGCCGGACACAGTACCACCAAAACGTCCCCCCCTGAGATTGCCCAGCCAATAAGTTCCGTACCTCCTCAGAGCCCTGAACCACGCTAGCAGACTAAACGAGATAAGAAATGAGATTCTCGCCGACCAAGCGATCATTGCCCACACCGAACAAATGAGCAACTGCAAGTTGATAATAGGTGCACAAAGCGCGCGAACAAGAAATATACGGAGCTGTCAGATTCAATCAGCTCGGTTATGTCCCAAATCCAACATCTTCCGTTTTTTAAATGGCCATCCAAAATGGTGGGACCTCCCAACACGAGAAGATGGGACAGACGGTGTGAATATCACAAAGATCACAGTCATGATACGGACAACTGCTATGCTTTGAAAGACCACCTTGAGGAATTGGTGCAAGATGGTCGGCTTCAGCAACACGTACGAAAGAACTCAATCAAAACTGTTGCCCTTCGGCAGGGTTCGCCTCCGCTCGACATCATTCATATGATATACAACCTTCTAATGCCACTTGCCGTACACGCAATTTAAGCCCCCCAGAAGCAACGCACACCATCAAAGCTGCCCCACGAAGCTCTGAGTATTATCTTCAACGATTCTGATCTTGTCGGCGTAACACTCCCCCATAGTGATCCATTGGTCATTGAGCTATACGTAAATCGATTCGTCATTAAACGCGTCTTCATAGACCAAGGAAGCACTTCCGAGGTTATGTATTACGAAACCTTCGTCAAACTCAGTTTCAATCAGTTAGACCTGTCTCCGGCTCCCCATCCATTGTTTGGCTTCAACACGAATCCAGAGTATCCGTTGGGGAAGATCACACTACCCGTTCAAGCCGGCTCCCGAACGATGGTTGTAGTATTCTTGGTCATCAAGCTCCCATTGCCACATAATATCATCATGGGGCGAACTTGGTTGCATGCTATCCAAGCCGTGCCTAGCACCTACCATCAGCTGCTGCGCTTTCCTACCCAACACAGTATTGAGCAAATCTGTGGTTCCCGGCACTCTGCACCAGCATTCTGTCCCCCTCCCAAAATACCGAATCGAAACATCCTCGACTAACACGGTCATCATCGGAAGGATTCCATATTGGCTCAGAAACACGTTACGGCCTTGGAACTCGAGAATTGTAACTAAACCCAACTTGTAGGGAATGATCTCAGTTCTAAAATGATTCTCCATGTACATATTCCTCCTTTGTAAATGCAAGGATTCTTGTTGGGCAGATATAATCCCATCCTCTGTAAAATCTAATTAAAAAGGGCATTCCGACCAAAAAGCCCCCTCGGCACATGACACCGTTGGGCCAATAAAGCCTCCGGATTCGGAACGCCCTTCGTGGATATCACGATTGGCCAAGTAAAACCTCCGAATTCGGAGCCCCCTCAACGCATGACGCTGTTGGGACGATAAAGCCTCCGGATTCGGAGCGCCCTTCGTGGATATCACGATTGGCCAAGTAAAGCCTCCGGATTCAGAGCCCCCTCGGCGCATGACGCCATTGGGATGATAAAGCCTCCGGATTCGGAGCGCCCTTCGTGGATATCACGATTGGCCAAGTAAAGCCTCTGGATTAAGAGCGTCCTTTGTGGATATCACGATTGGCCAAGTAAAGCCTCTAGATTCGGAGCCCCCTCGGCGCATGATGCTGTTGGAATGATAAAGCCTCCGGATTTGGAGCGCCCTTCGTGGATATCATGATTGACCAAGTAAAGCCTCCGGATTCGGAGCCCCCTTGGCGCATGACGCCGTTGGGACGATAAAGCCTCCGGATTCGGAGTCCCCTCGGCGCATGACGCCGTTGGGCCGATAAAACCTCCGGATTCAGAGCGCCCTTCGTGGATATCACGATTGGCCAAGTAAAGCCTCCGGATTCGGAGCCCCCTTGGCGCATGACGCCGTTGGGACGATAAAGCCTCCGGATTCGGAGCCCCCTCGGCGCATGATGCCGTTGGGCCGATAAAGCCTCCAGATTCGGAGCCCCCTCGGCGCGTCATGCCGTTGGGCCAATAAAGTCTCCGGATTTAGAGGGCCCTTCGTGGATATCGCGATTGGCCAAGTAAAGCCTCCGGATTAGGAGCCCCCTCGGCGCATGACACCGTTGGGACGATACAGCCTCCGAATTCGGAGGCCCCTCGGCACGTGACGCTGTTGGGCCAATAAAGCCTCCGGATTCGGAGCACCCTTTGTGGATATCACGATTGGCCAAGCCTCCGGATTCGGAGCCCCCTCGGCGCATGACGCCGTTGGGACGATAAAGCCTCTAGATTCAGAACCCCCTCGGTGTGTCACGCCGTTGGGCCAATAAAGTCTCCAGATTCAGAGCGCCCTCAGTGCACATCAGAACAGGGAAATATAACTTGAGCCGGCACAACGGCATAAATGAAACAAAACGTGCCAACACTCGAAATAAGATGTTTAATAAAAATTCACAATGAAATACAAACTTTTAAAATAAAACATTTTATTCAATTAAACAATAATTACAAAAACGCAATTCACGTTCGAGCATTACAAAGTCTACTTTCATACAACGTCACCTTCATCCTCACCCTTCTCAAATTTCGAAGGTGAAAGAGGGGAAGTGATCGTGAAGGTACAGTGGCAGCGCCGGATCGACGCCCGCTACCCAGAGAGCGTCCGTAGCTCAAAATTCTTCGATCTGACCGTGCTTGAACCCACAATGTTCACACCGGCGCGACAATGATCCTCAAGGTCGAGAGCCTTGACACCATAGACAATGTCAAGGCCAAGATCCAGGACAAAAAAGGAATTCCCCATGAAAATAGTAAAATTCAACGGTTGTAGCGCTACGTCAACCTCTTCCTTCCTTCGGGTGATCTGCTTCGACGACTTGGAGGTCGACGTTCTTCCCGTTCTTTGAACGCCCCACCCCTCGCACGGGTGGGTTCCTTGTTGCGATTCATTGCAGTGTCAAGCTCAGCCAAGGTTTAAGCCCCTCTTCTGCTGTTGAAGAAAATCCCATTTGACATTCACATTTGTCTGCCCCATGCAACAAAGTTGTTTTAAAGCAAGTCTGAACACAGTAAGTGAAATTACTAGGGCGAAAAGTCTGAGGCAATCTATTTTTACTCCTTGCGGTGACCCCGAAGCAACGTCATTAATACTGAACTCCAAAAGACGTATGCCGATAGATGTTGGCCGTAGCCATTCCATGTACTAATTTTTGGCTTTTTTGAGTTAAAATGGACTAATTATGGCAATTAAATATGGGATGACAGTTTTCGGATTCGAAGCCCCTGGAGCGTGGCACGTTTGGGCCAACTAAGCCTCCGAATTCGGAGCCTCATCGACGCATCACGCTGACCGATACAAGTCTCCGAATTCGGAGCCTAATCGGCAAAGCGATCATGACAAGCCGGCACGTAACCGTTCGGAATTAAATGACTACTTGAGCCAGACAATGTTTATACAATGAAAACATATGCAAACACGTGTGTGCCGAATGTAGATTACAATGAAACATTTAAAATAGGACGTTTTATTCAATCAAGCAACAATTACACAATTACATAGTATTTTTATACAGTGTCGTCCTCATCTTCACTCTTCTCGACTTCAAAAGCAGAAAACGAAAAATGATTACATTGGTAGAGTGGCAGCACCGAATCAATTCCTGACGCCCGGAGAGCTTTCGTGGCTTGAGATGCCTTTATCCAACCGTGCTTAAAGCCACGATTCTCACATAGGCAAACTTTTTCGGCGAGTTTCTCTTTGGTCTTCTGAATTCTAACCAGTCGGCCGTCATGAAAGCCCTTTTCGTAGGCCACGTTTCTCGCAATCTCAATCGCAAACATGCTCGCCGTATTATGATCGGCGATCGCATCACTAATCAGCCTTTGAGTAACCCTCTCTGCGACAACTGGGTTGGGGGGGACGACTGATTAGGGCGACGCAGGCTTGTTTTTCCTCAGCTCACGCTCGGCTTTTTCAGCGCGAGCTTCTAACTTCCGAATGCGTTCGTCTTTCTGTTCTATGTCCCGACGAACGGTGCGGAGACGCATACCGATCTCATAAGCCATGTAAAGTCCCCTCATCGCCCCGTGAACGCCTTCATGAAACACTTCGAAGTCCGGACAGCTTACTATCGACTGTTGAACTTCGGGCGAAAAAATCTGTCGAGCAAACTCGACTGCCACATTTGGGTCTCGAATGATAGAATCTGCCTCCGTCATCAGTCTGTTACCCACGAAGACTGCAAAACTCAATGGGTGAGGAGTTGTGTCAGATTCCCTTCCAGGATGAGATTGAAGAGACTTATGTTGTGGCTGACTATCCCTCCTAGGCGATTTACTTCGACGTCGAGGAGATTGGTGTCTCTCCCGACCCTTCGACGTCTTACCGCCCATGCATGATGGTTCACCGCTTCGATTCATGGCACCTCCCAGCTCAGCTAGCGTCTTCGCTTGACCTCTGCTGTTGAAGAAAAGCTTATTTGACATTCGCACTTGTTTCGCCTTCCTCAAGGAGCGGGACTGAGATGCTCATTTAGCACGTAAATAGGACCCTCGTTCACGAAGTACACGCCCATTTATTCCTTACAAGGGTAGTATCTCCGAGGCTACCTCATTAATAATGAAGCGTTAATAGGCCACCATGTACCATCCTGTACTAGTCCCAATCGCCCCAATCGCCGACTGAACCAAGCCCCAATCGCCCCATCAACCGCTGATATATGGCGTTCTCGGTTCATGAACCATCTGGGGCAAGGGCAGATTCACCAATCTATACGGCTCGAGTGCCCCAGCCGTTCCACGAATCGATTCTTACGTGCAAAATTTATTACGTTTTATTCGGCGTTCTACGTTCGTGAACCCGCTGGGGTAAAGGTAGATTCATTAATCTATACGGCTCGAGTGCCACAGCCATTCCACGAATCGATTCTTGCGTACAAAATTTATTATGTTTTATTCGGCGTTCTACGTTCGTGAACCAACTGGGGCAAGGGCAGATTCATCAATCTATACGGCTCGAGTGCCACAGCCATTCTACGAATTGATTCTTACGTGCAAAATTTATTACGTTTTATTCGGCGTTCTATGATCGTGAACCAGCTGGGGTAAGGGCAGATTCATCAATCTATACGGCTCAAGTGCCCCAGCCGTTCCACGAATCGATTCTTACGTGCAAAATTTATTACGTTTTATTCGGCGTTCTGCGTTCGTGAACCAGCTGGGGCAAGGGCAGATTCATCAATCCGTATGGCTCGAGTGCCCCAGTCGTTCCACGAATCAATTCTTGCGTGCAAAATTTATTACGTTTTATTCGGCGTTCTCGGTTCATGAACCATCTGGGGCAAGGGCAGATTCATCAATCTATACGGCTCGAGTGCCCCAGCCGTTCCACGACTCGATTTATCTGAGCACTAGTCTTGAATTCATTTTGTTTGACTAAATCAGATCCCTAATTTTAATCAGCCGTTAAGTCTGCCGTCTCACGCATGCTTGACATTTTGTTCTAATTACTGACTCTCCTAACTATACGGTCACATAACAGACAATACGAAAAATAGCTTGAGAGCATATAAAATTTCCATTCATAAACTGGGCGCTGGCAGCAGACATTTTACATATGAAAATCCAAAAAATGTACATTGAATATACTTAATAAAACTAGAATGTCTCCTAGATCAATCTCCGGGATCAGACTCAAGTGGCTCAACGTCCACTTGCTCGTATGGAATTGGCACGACCGATGTTGCTCCAACGGCCCCCGATTTTCGAATTTGGGGACTTCGTCTACGTATTCCTTGAAGGCCGTGCTCTTCCCAGCCTCAAGCGCCGTAAAAACTTCGGATTCGACTTTTTCCTTGGCCGCCTTCAACTCCTTTAACTCAGCCTCTGCCTTAGCAAGCGCCTCCTTGGCTAACTCGAGCGATCCCTTGCTCGCGTTCGCCCTATCCTCGGCTTCGGATCTGAGCCGGTCAGCAGTCTGAGCCCTTTCCATTTCAGCTTTAGCTAGCGCATTTTCCATAGCGGCCCTCATCGCCTCGAACTCGGCCCTGCTCCTTTCACCTTCAGCTTCATACTTTAAGCGGCCAATTCTTTCGACGACATCATGCTGCCAGCGGCCTAGTTCGGTTATCCTTCTAGCCGTTTGCAAAACAAATTGGGATCATCACATCAAGCAATATAGTGTGCAAACCAAATCAAACGAGCAGAAACGAGAATATCTTATACATACCAAAAGGGCAGACTGGGCAGCGAACGCTATAAGCTCCAAATCTGGCTCTTCTTGAAAGGTGGCCTTATCAGTCGGCAGTGAAACTGAGGCGGCCAGGTTCAACACTACGGCCGGATCCTTTATGACGGATGCGTCATTACAGATTGGCATGTTTTTGATCTTTGGTTGAACAACAAAAAGAACAACCACGTCGGATTCCTCTAAACGAGGCCTTTTGCCAACAAGACTATCCTTCGAGCCTGCGTCTCCCTCGGCATTACGTTTTTTACCCCGTTCTTTACGAACCAGTCGTTCTTCCGTGACCTGCTGTTTGACCTCCCTCTCTGTCTCATCCAAAACGATTTGAGCAGTTTCTTCCGCAATAACTGGTTGTAAAGATTCAACGGGGGCAGGCTCAGAACGAGCGGCCTCTGCCTTCTTTCAAGCGGCCATTCGCTCGGCATTTCTCTTTCTCGCCATCTGCGTGAGATTTTCCCCAGCCATGCCTTCAGAAAAATCACCGGGCAGGTCTTCTAAATCCGTAAAAATGTCTCCAAAAGAGAACTCTACCCGACCTGAAATGGACAGTGAGTTGGGTTGGTTAAGACCGACAGTTTCAAACGCTGACTTCAGAGCTTTGTCGACCGCTTTGGTCTCGGTAATGAACTCCCTGGTTGATTCGGCAACCACCTCGACTTCCGGCTCTAAGTCTCGCTCTAAATCGGAAGTCCCGAGACCAATCTGTCTCAGGGACTTGAAGTTGGGGAAGATAAGAGCCGTATGGTGTTGTTCGCCGGTTGGGATCAAAATGTTGTCTGCGGCCGAGAACGTAGTATAGGTAGGCTCGTACCTCAGAAGAATATGGGCGGCTCTGCCTTGTTTCTGTACGTTTGGACGGCCAAAATACTTTAGCGCAATCTTAATGTCTGAAAGTACTGTGTTGTCAGCCGAGGTCAGAACCCTCTTCAACTTATTGCCTGCAAAAACAGAGGATTATATTTGGAGAAGAAGCCGAATAAAAGAAAGTTCAACAAACAAGGTATCACACGGCAACCTGGTTCACCCCTCTGTCTGGGAATAGGGTCCAGGCGATCTTCGCCTTCGCCGAATCCCCAATTGCCCCGAACATTGACCATTGCATCATCAACTCGTTTGCCAGAGCTGGCAAGCATGGTTACCAAGTGATGGTCGGTATCTCTAGCCCTGAGAAAGTAGCGGCTGCGCCCGAGCCGACCGGAGGATTTGGCTAAAGCGTAGCAATGCCGAATCGCAGGAACGCCCAGGTTGATCCTGAGGGGCCGCTTCAATTCAACAATTCCCATTACAATTCAAAAGAAATTCACATTGAGTTGCGAGGGAATTAGATCCCAGTGGCGGAGGATGGCCCTAAGAAATGGATGTAGGGGAAAGCGAATGCCACCCTCCGCAATGGACAGGAGAGGGAACACGATTGTATTTGGGTCATCCCTCTCCATATCCAGGGAACTCTTCGTTACTAGAGATAGATGAACATCATCAGGAATAGAGAAATGTTTTCGGAACCCAGAAATTTGACCCTCAGAGAGGAGGTCTTTCAAATGCTTGGCCATTCTAGAGAGAACTCAAGGATATTCTAAAGCAAAAAATAAATATGGAAAGTAGGATTGCAAAGAAAAGAGAAGAAGACTTACGAGAGGCAAAGGGAACGAGAAGAAGACGGAGAGGAGTTGTAGAAAATACGTCGGAGAAGAAATACCGATAGGCGATAGGCGGTCCAGAAGGTTCAAAAATTTGAAAAAGTATGTGTTCAAAGGGACTTAAACTTCAAATCATAATAAATGTGAGAGAAGCATGAATGAGACAGAAAGGCGTTACAGTGACCGAAAAGCATGTACGCGTCCTGACATGCTTCGGGAAGAGGATTAACCGCCGAATTTATGTTTTCCCAAATCAAGAACCAAACACGCCGACTAACTGATGCTAGAAGGGTGTTTGGGGGGCAATTGTGGGAGCCGAATTTTAAAGGAGGCATACTTTAACAGACAGGTATTGCCCGGCTCTGTCCAGAACCATGAGGATACCGAATATAAATGGTAGATGGGCCAAATAGGTACTGAGCTATGGAGCCGAGTAAATATGAACATAATGAGCGAAAAGTGGACCTGGCCCCGAGGCTCAGGGAACGAGTATAAATAAAGGAATAGCAGGCTGAGAAAGGTATGTGATAATTGTGGTATTTAACTTAGAATACAAGTAATCTAGAACGAGAGACTGACTTGTCCGTCGGAGTGCTAATTCCGGCACCGCCGACCGGAGTGTTTACTTCCTTTCAAGTGCCTATCTGTGGATCACGAGCGTCCCCCAGGAACAGAAGAGCATTTCCAAAAACCACTTCCCTACATTGTATATTATAAATGAGACTAAAAATATACTTAATAGCTACTTTGATATGAAAGATCTTGGTGAAGTCAATTTTATTTTGGGAATTAAAATTACCAAGACTAAAGATGGCATTTTTCTTGATCAGTCACATTATGTTGAGAAAATTTTAAAGAAATATAACTTTCTAGACTCTAAACATGTTGTTACTCCTTTTGATGCAAGCATACATTTATTTGTTGTATTGTAACAAATGAAAAGAAGTGATTAATCAAAAGGAATATGCTAGCATGATTGGTAGTTTGAGATATGCTACTGACTGTACTAGACTTGACATTATATATATTGTTGGAGTACTTAGCAAATTTATTAGCAAGCCAAGTTGAGATCATTGGCTAGCCATGAGAAAAATTATGAGATATTTATCTAGTACCAAAAATTATGATTTGTTTTATAACAAGTATCCTGCGGTACTTGAGGGATATAGTGATGTCGATTGGAACACTTTGTCAGGTGATTCTCTCTCTACCTCGGGTTTTATTTTTACCTTGGGTGGTGGTGCTATATGTTGGAAATCTAAAAAATAGACTATAATAGAAGCTGAGCTTATAGTGTTAGTTTCAACATGTAAGGAAGCGAATTAGTTGAGAGATTTGTTACATAAAATCCCTTTTTTGGGAAAAATCAATTCTTCCTGTGTTAATTCATTGTGATAGCATTGATGTTATTAGTAGAGTGAACAACCATTTTGATAATGGTAAATCCAGACTTATTAGAAGGAAACACAGTAATGTGAGATCCTATTTGAGTAATGGTAACTGTGAATTTTGTAAAATCTTGTGATAATCTTGCGAATCCGTTAACCAAGGCCTTGGCGAGAAATAGGATCTGGAATACATTGAGGTGGATGGGTTTGAAACCTATAAAATCATAAACCATGTATGAAGACACCGAACCTAAAGACCAGAGATCCTGTAACTAGGTTCAATGGGAAGAACGAATCATATGGTGGTTGTAAAAAATGCACTCCTTAATATTTTGTTGTCCATTCTTATGATGTAAATACATTTGTCCTGTAATGTTGGAGGGTTGAGTTTTTATACTCTTAATGAAATTCTGTAGCTGTTGTTGAGTGGGGTGCGTAAATTATAGAAACATCCTTGACAGATTTCACTTATGTAAACATGGAAGTGGGACCGTTTTCTATGAGAACAAGGCTTATTATCAAATATACTCATGAAAACTGGGATAAATACAAGGTCGCAATGTGCTGGCTATTAAAAGCTCATGTCAACACCTAGATTATTATGTGTGAGCAGTAATATTTTATTACCCTTAAGTAGTCATAGTTCAAGTCTGAGACCACTATTGACTTTGGAGTAGAGATTGCTGTTTCAGCAATGAAGGTTCAATGCAGAGCACACCTTCATAATATATACTACTCTATCTTTGTTTGGTAATCTCTCTTGTCCTTGTTGATACTAAAATGAGTGGAGAATTATTTAACCATTTTAATATCTTTTATTTATTTATTTATTTATTTTTATTTCTTTAATATGACCTTTTGTCTTGTTCATGAATCTTATTTTGTCTTGCTCATGAATCTCATTTTGTTTGGTAAATGGAGATTCGTTTGTTTTTGGTGACCTTTTGTTTTTCATGAATGGAGATTAAATGGAAGGTCATGGAGTTGGTAGTGAGTTAATGGTTATTATTTTTTTGGTGTAATTTGTAAGGTCGTAGTGGCCTATAAATTGTTTTTCTCATCTACTCTTTTCTACACTAATTATTTTTCTATACTTGAAAGATTACTAGCCAAAGAAGGGTATTTTTTCTTGGTGGAGCTTTGGGTTCACCATCTTGTGCAGAATTGGTTTGAACCATACGTCAAGTGGTCAGATTGTTGTATCGTGGAGGGGACAAGTCATTTTTTCGTGACTGCTGCATTAGTATTTAAGTTCTTCCTACCGCAGTGGGCTTGATCTCCTTAAAAAAAATGAGATATCCATGCCTCAGCCTGATTTATTTGTATCTCATTTTCTTTGCATTATTTATCAATAAAATATAATTTTTCTGGTATTTTCACCAACAAACAGTTTCTTTAATTCTCTTCACAATAATATGGAAATCAATTTTAATTATTATGGAAAAAATGATTGTTAAATTTTTTTAATAATAAAATTTTTATGTACATTCTTTTTCGCCGAAAATTTTAAAATCAAACCATCTAATGTATCTGTTTCTAACAAATCACAATAGATATCCAATATTTGAATTTAACAAGATAATAATTAAGGTAAACTAATTAATCACTAGATTTTAAATCATGAAAGAAACATGATTAAATTCATATCCAAAATTTACTGAATTAATTACAAAGAGACAAAAATGATTAATCAGTTAAATCACAATTTAAGAAAACACATTCAAATCATATATTTAATTATTATGAAGCATGAGATTTCATCTTTAACCTTGATTATTAATTTAGTTACAAATCATTGAGAAAACAATCAAGACAATAAAAATATTAACCATTAAAATAAAACCCACAAGAAACTTGAATATTAAAACCCTAGTCGTCTTCTACTCTCCTCAAAAAGTTCCCGCACGATAGATGTTACATGCTTTTATATAGAAGAAGAAACCTAAACCTAACAAAAAAATAAACTATTATTAAATAATAAAAATACAATTTATAAATAAATAAAAAGTTTTGGTTTCCATACGAGTGGTGAAGTTTGGTTGTTGAAGATGTCCACTTAATCCATCTAAAAAAATAAAAATAAAAATAAAAATAATAATGTCCATTTGATTCGTGAAATAATATGGTTTCGCGGCAATGGTACAATTGCCTTGTGCTAAGTTGGCCAAAAATATAAACAACTTGCTTTTAGCAAGTTGAGACGATCTAACCACCAAATTACTAATTAGGCTAATCAACATACATGATTTATTGATCCCATTTAATTATTTAACTTCTTTCCATGTAGATTTCAATTTTATTTCCTTTTTCACCATTTTCCCACCAATGTTCTAGAATACCTAAAAATATAAAAACAAACATAATAAGATAAAAAAATATATAAAATAGGTCTAACAAAGTATAAAATATGCATTATAATGGACACATCATCTTGCACCGCTCAATAGGTCATTATTTTATCAATTTCTTTCACTAAAAACAAATAAGAATTTATTTAAAAACAATTTGTGAAAGATGAAACCAAAAGAATCTCAAGTGTAGTTGATGGTTTTGCTTATCAAAATGCGATAGGGATGTGTAGGCTTATTTTCTCAGGGAAATTAATTTATACTAGCAACAAATTAAAATAATTATAATTTTTTCTAAAGGTACAAACAAATTGGTATTTACAATTAAAAGTTATGACATGGACACAATTCTCATTTACATTTACTGTGGGGAGGTGGATATGGAATACTCATTCTATCCAAACGAGTCCTTGGGAAATCACTCTAGTTGCGACTTGAAATAAGAATAAAATTTCGGACGGTAGTACCAGAATTAGCACTTCGACGGTCTAGTTAGTTTCAGTAGAAAGGTTAGTTTTTTTTCTCATTTCTGCTGCTTTAAGTTTCTTAGCATGTATCTTTTTCTCCAACTTGTCTCCTTCTTTTATAAAGTCACCCTCCTCGATTTTCACTCCATGTAGCTTAGCTTTTCATCGTCATCTTGTCAGGATCCATACCTCTACTATACTTCCTTGAAAGGAACACTCTGGTCCTACTTGGTGTGTTCATGTTGACTCTCGAGACATATTCTGCTCTTCTATTTGATACAGGTACACTCAACTCAGCATACTCTCTTTGTTGCTGTGTATACTCGTCACAAGCCCAACGTCTGATGGGCTTGGGCTTTATTCGGCCCATCTAAGATGGGCTTGAATACTGTGTTTGTCGTTCTTGATAATCATTTTCTCGGCCCCGCATTTACTTATATCTTTGGTAAAATTCAATTTAAAATGCAATGTCCTCTATTTTCTTCCTATTATTTTTCTTATCAGGGAGTTTAAAATGAATGATTGGATGGTTGATGAATTGATGAAGCAGTTGGTCTTCCAGTGCTTTTTGAGTTCTGTTGTTTTTGCTTTTGTTTTGTGCAGGGCATTATATACCTTTAATCATCTATGAAATCTGGTTAAAAAGACCATCTTGTTTGGTGTAGTTTATAAAAATTATTTATAATTTTTTTTTGAGAATTTATTTAATATTTAGTGTAATTTTTATTTATAACTTATGAAGCATAAATAAAAAATTTTAAGTTGAAAAAATAAATTATTAAAAAATTAAGGAAGAAATGCTTTTATTTTTTTTCCTTCTGATTATCAACTTTCAATTTACAAATTAATTATAACTTCGGCCAGCCACTCAAATCATGGAAAACATTCAAAAAAATATATTTCATTCCAAATGTCGATCTTTTTATTTTATTTCTCAACTATTAAGAAAAGTTAACCCAATATATTTCATTTCTCAACTATTAAGAAAAATTTTATGTCCCTCTCTCTTGTACATGAAGAATTCCTTCCCATCACTAGCCGTTAAGGGTGATTAAAATATGGCCGCAGGACAGGTAACCAAAATTCTGGCTACTAAAATTGTTGGTTTTTTGAGGGAGGACAGTTACAGTTGCGACCTTCCGCTAAGTCACACGTTGGCATCAATGTATTATAAGTTATCACTTTCATCCTTATTCTTTTCAAATTTGTTTTCGGTTCACATGGCAAAATATATGACTGCAATCGATAAGGATGTTTTAGATGCTGTGGAGTGGACCTACTCAAATCTCTTTCCGTGCTGTAATTTTTGTACTACCGGAACTTGAGAGGAGATTAATAACTCGGGGGGGCTCTGTCCAGTGAAAGGTTGTGTATAGTCTGCTGCTTCTTGTTTAATTTGGATGCTATGGTTGAAACATTCAGGTTCTCATTGCCATAGCAAAAGTGGGAATTGAAATATTCAAGGTCAACTGTCCAAAAAAACCTTTTTCAAGTTTTCATTGGCACGCTGCTTTATAACTATAAACAGGTTAGTTCAGTGTGAACGCGAAATTGAATTGTATAATGCAGTTTAATTTCCAAATAAATAAATAAACAAATAAATGAAATCGCTTTTTGACCTAAAAAACTATTGTTTGTCTTGGTTGCAAGGATAAAAATGTAAACTCCACCATTCAAAATCAACAATTTATGTAAGCAATGCACCACTCCTAGTTATCTAAAAATGAGCATTCAAGAATCCACTAGAACAGCATTTTTGACAAACTTTGATATAGGCAACCAGACATCATTTCCAATCAATCCTTGTATTCAAGTTAAATCATGTCCAAAACACTAGTAATACATTGTACATTGTTCCTAAGCTAAAAAGAGAAATACAAAAGCAGATTACAATTCACTTCAATGAAGAAAAAAGGAAAAGGACAAAAAAAAAACCCTTAAAAAAAAAAAAAAAGAAAAAAAAAAAAAAAAAAAAAAAAAAAAAAAAATCAATTATACATATATCAGAATTTGATATATTACATGGTTTAGAGAACATTAGTACAACATTTTCAAAAGGCCTTCAACAAGGAAATCTCAATAAACATAAAACAGACTAATAATAATAAACAATTGAGGATTTTCCTAAACAATTGCATACAATACAACAACCAATTGTATGTACAATCCAGGAGAATACAACAGCGAAAAAAAAAAAGTAAAAGGGAAACTTCTAACTTTCTCTCTTTTTTTTTTTGGTTGAAAAGAAAAACTTTTATCTAACAACAAATATTGTGAAGTGTAAGATGGATTGTAGAAAGATCAAATCTCTATATGTTTCAACTGAGCGTGGACAGACTCTCAATGAACCCGAGTTGTAGCCTTACCTTGAACCTTTGGATTGATAAAGATCCAACCTACTTTTCGCCTCTTGCAACAATGCCCCAACTGCAGTATCTTGACCCAAGTGCCCTTGCTTCGACGCCCATTCAAGCACAGTGAGCACGTTGGCTTCAGCATGCTCTCCACTGTCTGGTACATGCATAGCAATGTAGCAGAGAAGAACCAATGCAGGACTCTGAACCATGTGTTCTCCAAAGTAGGCAAGCTGGATTAGGTGCTTTGCTCCTCCAGCATCAATTATAGCCTTGGAGTGATCAAGGTGGAGATAGTTATCAGTGCAGGCAAACTTCGTGAGAGCAGTGCAAGCCTCCTTAGAAACCACAGCTTCTTTCTCATCCAACAATCGTACTAATGGGCTTATCGTCCTTGTCTCAGTGGCTCGAAAAGTCCTAGCCAAATTTCCAATAGCCTTTACACATGGGATAAGAAGTTCTGAATCTCCCTCATCAATGATCTTCAGTAATTGATCGACAATGGCTTTACAAGCAGGCGAATTGGGCTTGAACGCTGACCTTCTCAAATCAGCATCTTTCTCAGCCACTGCTGTGATTTCCATTAAAGCCATGGCCGAATTGTACTTGACATCTTCGGGTCCTTTCTCTAACAGAACCGCAAAGCACAACATAGCTCTCGATTCAGTAATGCTCCGGCAAATGGCTGAGTTTCCTTTGGCAAGGTGCCAAAGTGCTCTAGCAGCCATTGCTTTCATAGAAGCCTTGGTATCCGGGTCCTCCATTTCCCTCCCTTTCATGCTAGCCCCGGTTACCGAATGATTACTGTGATGGTGATAGACTTGTGGGTTTTGCTTCGCCGCATTGCTATTGCTATTGCTATTGCTATTGCTATTGCTATTGCTATTGCTATTATTGTTGCTAGTCTCAGCATGATTGGTTTGATTTAAACCATTACTTTGGTGCTGCAACTTTGATTTAGCATTCAAGGCCATTGTAGTAGCGACCACATTATGCATTTGACTGGGTTGTTTATTACCCAAAGGATGCTGGATTCTATTCGCATTCGCGTTTGATTTATTGAGATTGTTATTGACATTTGCAGTATTAGTGGCAACTACAAGAGCATGAATGGATGATTTATGAGTAATTGCGTACTTACTGTGTTCTTGAACGGTCTCGAAAGCGAGATGGCTGACGAGAAGACGAATGATATTGTGTTGGGCAAAGAGATCTTGACATTTAGGGTGGTGATCAACGAGCTCTGAAACAGCCCAAGCCACCATAGATTGAACTTTCATGGGACCATCTTTGAGGATTTTGGCAAACACAGAGCAAACACTACCAAGAAGCATGCGATCCACGCTTTCAGGGTCACGACCCAGAAGACCCACGGCTCGAGCCGCGTTCTCTTGACCCTCAACTTTGCCCTCTTTTACCAATCTCAGCAACGGTCCAATCCCATCTTCCTCGATGATCAGCTTTCCGTACCGCTCGTTGTCTCGGGCCAGAGAGACCAGGGAAGCCGCGGCGTCGGCGCGGTCATCCAGCGACCCGGTGGACAGAGTCGCGATTTGTTCCCAAATCAGGCAGAGAATCGGCTCGTTGGCGGCGATGGGAGGGAGCCCGAGGTACTCATCGGCGCGGTCGTCGCCGGTAGCGGAGACGCGGAGGAGCCAGGAGACGTCGCCGATGGAGTTCTCGAGCTGAGCCGACATCTTGCGGAAGGCGGCGGCGGGGATGAGGGTGAAGACTCGCTTGACTAAACCGTTGGCTCGGCACTTGTGGACGAGAGCTAGGGCTTTTTCGAGGACTTGTTCGGTGTCGTCGATGATGCGGAGCGTGGGGCGCTCGTAGAGGTCGTTGCCGGCGCGTGCGGCTTGGCGGAGTAGGGTGACGAGTTTTTCAGCCTTGGACTTGAGCTCGGAACAGTCGGACTTGAAGGAACTGGCTTCGTCGGCGGCTTTGATGACTTGGTCGGCTAAATGAATCGGCTTTGCTAAGATCTGCTTCTTGACTATGTCCGCCATCTCCAGAAAACCCAAATCGCCGGCGAGTGGAATTTGGGGAAATCGAATTGAATTGAATCGAATCAAATCAAATTGAAGAAATCAGAGAAGTGGGAATTTGTGGGAATGATGGAAAACAGAGAGATTGTTGAAAGATTAGAAGGGGGTTGGGGTCGGTGACTTTTTGACGGCTCTCAATTGGAACAGGTCATGATCATGACTCATGGTGGTTGAAGAGAGGGAGAGAGAGAGAGAGAGAGAGAGAGAGAGTTTTGGGGGTGTTTGGGTTTGGTCTTTCGCTCTGTTTGGGCACAAATGGATGGTGGCTGGAGTTTAGCTATCTCGAATAGTTTGAATTTGTGTTCATTGATTAATTTGCCAGACGATTTGTTAGATGACTATTCAGGAGTGTTTGGAAAGAAAAAAAATAATTTAATTTAGGTTAAAATTTATAAAAAGATAAAGTAGGTTAAAATAGTTAATAAGATAAAATATTACATTAAATTGATAATTATTTTATTTTTTTCTCATAAACATCACATTTAACCATAAAAAAATTTAATCATCTTCTCAAACACAAAAATTTTAACTTATTAAAATAACCAAAAATTAAAATAGCCTACTAAAATAACAACTTCTGAAACGAAGCCTCAGATAATCGGGTAAAATATTTGTTGTGTACTGTTGTCACCTTTGATTGTGGCTGTCAACATTTTTTTTTTTGGTCAGAAAACCTACAAAATAAAATTTGAGTTATTCAGGACAAGTTTAAATTTGAGGTACCTAATATTATTTGTGTTTTGAGATATAATTTTAAAAATAATTTTTAAAAAAAATTTAAAAATTTATTTATTTGTATATTTTGAAAATAATTTTTATTTTTAGAGTTTTTAAATTTAGGATGATTTGGTATTTTGTTTTAGTTGAATAGATGAGTGTAAGAGAAAAAATGATAGGAAATAAGAGAGGAGAGACAAAAAGTAATTGATTGGTATATAATAGAAATAAAAATGATTTTGATTTTTTTTAAAAACAAATTCAACCAAACATATATTTGAAATATTTTTTTAAAAAAATATGTTTTGAGAAATTAAAAAAATAAAAAAATTGGAGAGAGAGTTAAGGCTCTGTTTGGTAAAGCTCTGGAAAGTTAGTTCCAGAGCTTCATTTGAACATAATGTTTGTTTAGAATTTTTAAAAATTAATTCCACACTCACTTTTGAAAACGTCATCGGAGACGGAATTTTTTTTTTGATTTGTTTGGTTGTATATTTTGAAAATAATTTTAAAGTTTGGGATAATTTGATATTTTTTTGTAGTTGAGGCTTGGTTTGGGAAGTGGGTTGGTTTTTTGGCTTTTTGGTTTTTTTTGGCTATTTTAGCCTGTGCTTAAAAGTTTGGCTTAGGAAGGGCTTTTTGACTTTTTTGAGTTTTTTTGTGAGAGAAAAATGTAATGATTATGGGTTGGATGTAATGTTTTGTTTGTTATGGCTAAAATAGCCTATTTTGTTTTTTGTGGCTAAAATAGCCAAAAAAGCCTGCAAACCCACTTGCCAAACACAGGCTGAGTAGATGTGTGTGAGAGAAAATTGATTGAGAATAAGAGGAGAGAAAAAAAATAAAGGGCAAATTACATATACCTCCCTCGAGATTTAGCAAAATTACAGATACCTCTCTGAGATTTGAGAAATTACAGATACCCCCTGAAGGTACTATTTGCATAACAAATTAGGGGGCAAATTGTTATGAAAATATAAACCTCAAGGGGCAATTTGTTATGAAAATATAAATCTTAGAGGGGTATTTGTAATTTTCGAAACCTCAGGGGTATTTGTAATTTAGCTAAATCTCGAGGGAGGTATATGTAATTTGCCCATAAATAAATGATTGATTGATTTGTAGAAAAGAGAATGATTTTAAAAAAAAATTTAAAACTAAACAAAATTTAATTTGTTTTTAATAAAAAAATTGTATCTTAAGATACAAAATAAACCAAACAAGCCCAAACTAACAAAAATATTTTGGAGCTCTAATTTGTGAGCTCTAATAGTTTTAATGTATATGTGAGACCCATCTGATTTAATTTTTTTTTTTTTTTTTTTTTTGGAGACTTTCCACCTCCCTAGAGCTCAATTAAAACTTGAATTTTAAGGAAGTGGGGACGCTGCTGCGCAGCCCGCGCAGCAGCGTCTGCTATGCGGCGATTTGGGTCCATTTCGGGGCCCATTTTGATAATCTGAACCGTTCACATTTTAGAATATGTCAAGTAGAACATGCATGCAAAAAATCAAATTAATCGGATATCGTTTACCTATTTATCCTCTTACATTTGTATTCATTTTAATTAAGTTAAAATACATTTGTATTTATTTTTGTAGATACAAATATGAGTAGACGAATGGGTAAACGATATCTGATTAACTTGATTTTTTGCAGGCATGTTTTACTTGACGTATTCTAAAATGTGAACGGTTCGGATTATCAAAATAGTCTCCGAAATGGGCCCAAATCGCCTCACAACAGACGCTATTACGCAGTGCTACGCGGGCTACGTAGCAGCGTCCCCACTTCCTAATTTTAAAGGGATGTATCGTTGTTGTCCAAACTAAACATGTGTTTTTGCTTCTTTACCTTTAATTTTAGGTAAATTAGAGAGTTTCCTTAAATTATCACTCACTTGTATTTTGTCCCTTCAATTTTGTCTCTTAGGCCTTATTTGACAAGTGGTGATCTTAACTAAAAAGTAAAAAAGTCACTAAAAAAAAATAAAAAGCCAACAATTTATATCAAAAAGTCAAAAATTTCATTTTCTCTCTACTTTTTGCAAAAAATCAAAAAGTCATCCAAAACATACTAATTTTTTTTTACATCAAATTCTAACTAAAAAGTTACTAAAGAAGTATGTTCCCAAACGAGGCCTTAAAATATTATCTTATTATAGCTAATTTTTTTTTTGTTAAGATTTTATTAGAAACTTACAAAAAAATCAAATTATATGTTAAATATATGACACATTTATTGAATTTTTAAAATAATAATACTCATTATTGATTATTTTAAGACAATAATACTCTTATTTTGTGTAGAGAAGTGATTTAGAAATACTCTTCGGGTCCTGGAGGGCGTTTGTGATCCTCAGCTAGCCACCTGAAAAAGAATGAACACTCTGGTTGGGGATGCCGGAATTAGCACTCCGATGGATAAGTCAGTATCTACTCTCTTGGTTGCTTATGTCTTAAGTTAAGCTTACTTGTTCTCACATACATCTCTTTGGTTGATATTCCTCTATTTATATTTCCCTCTGGGCCTCAGAGTTGGGCCCACCTTTAGTCCACCGTACAGTTATTCATTCGGCTCCTTCTGTTGCTGACCAACCTCTACTTGGCTCCTTGCTCAACTGGTTCTATGCCCAATTAGGATCCCCCTGAATTTATATACGACGGGGCCGAATGCAATGTATGCATCTCGATTCTCTAAGAATACTATTCGGCCTCTTCACATCCCCTAATACTCGGCTCCCACAATTGCCCCCCAAACACTTCACTAACAATAGTTGGCTGGTGTGTTTGGTTTTGAACTCGAAAAGTCAGAGCCGAAATTCGGCGATTAACCTTATTCCAACGTGAGTGTCAGAATGCACTCGCTTTACGGTCATCATTATAACTTCCCGCCCCTTCGTACACTTCTTTCATTTATTATTATGATTTAAAATTTAGTTGTCTTTTCGAATGCGTGTATATTGTTTTGAATACTTGAAGCTCTTGGTCTGCCTTCCGATACATCTCTGCAACCTCTATCCATTCTTCATTGTCTTCTCCGTCTCTTGTAAGTTCTCTTCCTCTTTATTTCGAATCCCATTTCCTTGTTTATTTTCAATTTTATGTACTCCATAGACTGACGAAAATGGCAAAGTATTTGAAAGACCTCCTTTCTGCAGATCGAGTCTCTGGCCTTTGACACCATTTTTTCATCTCCGATGACGTCCATCTGTCGCTCGTGACAGATAGCACCCTTAATATGGAGAGGAAGGATCAAAGCACAATCGTCTTTCCTCTCTTATCAATTGCTAAGGGCGGGGTCCGCTTCCCCCTTCACCCGTTCCTTAGGGCCGTCCTTCGCCATTGGGGTCTAATCCCTTCATAACCTAATGTAAATTTCTTCCGAATCATAATGGGGATTATAGAGTTAAATCGTCGCCTTAGGATCAATCTCGGCATACCTGCTATTCGACATTGTTCTGCCTTGGCCAAGTTTTCTGGCCGACATGGATGCTATTTCCTTAGGGCCAAGGACACCGACCATCAATTAGTGACCATGCTTTCCAGCTCTGGTAAGTGGGTTGATGATGTCATGGTAGTTGTCCGAGGTAACTGGGAATTCGACGAAGGCGAAGACCGCCTAGATCCAATTTCCAAACGGAGAGGCGAACCAGGTGGCCATATAGCTCTTTGCGCTTATTTTCTTTATATGTGTTCGGCTTTATTCTCACGGCCTTATGATTTCACTTGTACAGGAAACAATTTGAAGAAAATTTTAGTTTCAATCAACGACTCCGTTTTTGCAGAAATCAAAGTCGCGCTCCAATACTTCGGCCGTCCAAGCCTTTAGAGAAAAGGGAGAGCGGCCCACATTCTTCTTTGATATGAGCCGACGTATACGATGTTCTCGGCGGCGGACAACATTCCAGTTTCGAGGGGCGAAGAGTATTTTATAACCCTTATCTTAACCAACTTCAAAAACTTGAGGCAAGTTGGTTTGGAAGCATCTGATTCGGAACAGGTAAAAGTAGCCGAAGAGGTCGCTGAGGAGTCAACCTAGTCTGAAGCCGAGGTAAATGAGGCTTTAAAGTTGGCCTTTGAGGAAGCTGTACTCAATTTGTCTGACGCCCCGTCCACCTCAGGCCAACGGGACGTCTCCTTCGAAGACATTTTTACAAACTTAGGGGACGACCCAATTTTGACAAGGCCGAAGACTTGAACACACACACTCAAGATCACAATATAGATGCGCCCGCAGGCTGGGGCAAAATGCAAATGATATGCACAATGCCAAACATAACTTATGATCATGCAAAGAAAGCTGTAATGAAGCATCTAGATGCAAATGTTATGCAAAGAAATGCTACAGCAAACTCGTACGCAATCACGCTATGCGTGGGAACCACAAACCGAACTACAGTTCATGCAGAAAGAATGTAAAAAATATTATGCAATCTTAACTACAACTTACGCAGGAAAGACTAAAAGCGATTGCCAGGAACACCCAAAGTCTCAAACGAAACACCTCTTAGCGTATCAAACGCGAGAGGAGAAGGGCAACCAAAATTGCGTCAAACACGAGAGGAGAAGGGCAACCAAAATTGCATCAAACACGAGAGGAGAAAGGTATCCAAACGCGTGTCAAACGCGAGAGGAGAAAGGTATCCAAACACGTGTCAAACGTGAGAGGAGAAAGGGATCCAAACGCATGTCAAACGCGAGAGGAGAAAGGTATCCAAACGCGTGTCAAACGCGAGAGGAGGAAGGTATCCAAACACGTGTCAAACGTGAGAGGAGAAAGGGATCCAAACGCGTGTCAAACGCGAGAGGAGAAAGGTATCCAAACGCGTGTCAAACATGAGAGGAGAAAGGGATCCAGACGCGAGAGGAGAAAGGTATCCAAACGCGTGTCAAGCGCGAGAGGAGAAAGGGATCCAAACGCGTGTCAAACGCGAGAGGAGAAAAGGATCCAAACGCGTGTCAAATACGAGAGGAGAAAGGTATCCAAACGCGAGAGGGGAAAGGCATCCAAACGCATGTCAAACGCGAGAGGAGAAAGGTTGCGGTGCGAACACCGGAGGGTGGTACGAACATCCGGCACTCGTCCCAATGTTTCTAACCGAACCAAGAGAGTTTGAGAGGGCAGGAATGATCTTATCGAGAGTTGCTCTGACTGAATCACATACAATATCGTCTGGTTGTATCAGCTTCAAATGAACCGTACATACAATATTGTGCCTACATAAAAAAGAGACTTTGACAGGTACAATATAGTAAAAACACATGTTTATCGTTACATCAAGATAGAATATCAATAAGAGATAAACGCATGCATATACAATGTGCAAATGAAAAGGTGCATAAAAATGTATGGGAGACGTACATAACAATGCAAGTGAAACGGTGTATAACAATGCAAGTAGAACGGTGCATAACAATGCGAGTGGAACGTGTATAGCAATACAAGTGAAAAGGGTGCATAACAATGCGAGTGAAACGTGCATAACAATACAAGTGAAAGGTGCATAACAATGCAAGTAAAACGTACATAACAATGCAAGTGAAAAGGTGCATAACAATGCAAGTGAAACGTGCATGCTCCATGAAAACACGACAATGCATGGTCTATGCAGCAATTTAGAATGCATGTTCAATGTAACGTGCGAATGTTATGCGACAACAAAAGCATGCTCAACAAAGGCAATTCGAAGGCAACTTCCGATTTACCTCCCGGAAGAGTTGTGAGTATTAAAAAGGATACACCTTGTGTCTGGTGATGGGTGATGACCACCGCACACTGGGAACACGATTCTGGGCTTCCGCTGAGGCATTTTGAATCAAATTTTGAGCACACCTTGCATTTCTTGGAGTCCAAGGACACATATCAAGGTAAAAGAGGTAGGGAAATTTGGTGGAGGCCTGCCGGCCATCAGGGGATGCCGCCGGCCCCCTGCCGGCCATCAGTGGCCACTGTCGGCCATCAGTTGTACACTACCGGCCATCGATGTGCCACTGCCGGCTATCGATGGCAGATTTGGGCAAAATGGTCTTTTCAGGCATGGCTTCCTTGACAGAAATGGTGCAGACGAGCGTAGATCTGCTCAGCCTCTACCGGATCTCGGTCATTTTCAATTTGCATTTCATGCCACAAAGTCTTTCTGCTAACACATTAGCACTGCAGTTGCTCCAAGCTTCACTAATTTGATACACTGCACTAAAACACTGCATCGATACACTGTTTCTGCACATTGCCCACAGCGTACATACACTGCAAATCCACTGTTCATAGCACATCATCTACAATCATTTACTGCTCACGACACATACAATGCAATCATCCACTGTTCACAACAAATACACTACAATAATCCACTATTCATAGCATGTCATCAGCAATCATTTACTGCTCACGGCACATCATCTTTTGCATCCCATATACACACACTAATGCATTCTCATAAATTGCCCTTTTCAGATTCCTTTCGAGATGCCAGCCGACAGGCTCAGATACGCGGCCAAGGTAGAGCTAGAGGCACCCATAGCGAGAGTGGCCCTTCAAAGCCCGTTCTAGGCAATGACGATGACGAGACAAGCGAGGAGGCTGAGGTGATGAGTGCACATTTAGAGTCCTCTAGAGATGGAGACGGTGACGCCGGCTCAGGCTTTGGTTCAGATTCAGGTGGCGATGCCGATTCAGACAGCGGTGTCGATGGCGATAGTGCTCTAGAGGCCGCTTGTCCGAGGAAGAGGATGAAGAGGGCCTCCCAATCTTGAGATAGACGACACCAGTTCAGACGCTTTTGCTTTGTTTTCTTTTTGCTTGTAGTTTTTGCACATTGTACAGCCTTAGGCAGTTTTATTTTCTTCAAAATTCGCACTTCTGTAAAAAGAAACCATGACGGGAATGAAAACAGCTTTTTGGTTAAAAAGTGTTGTATTTTACATTCTAATCATCGCATCGCATTGCACGCCATGAAAATGAGATTGATCTTTGTTTGAGAACTGCACATTCAAAATGCGTTGGCCTTAATCAGGTAGTGAACCAAATAACAACTAAAAAGAACAAAACAACTTGATAAACAACACAAGTGCAACTCGATAAGAAAAATGCATACAACTCAATAAGCAAACTACATACAACTCGATAAGCAAAGCTAAACAGTTACAGCTTGAACAGACATGCTCAAGCCCGAAAAGAACCAAAACAAGACCCCGAAAGGTACCGATGATAGAATTCAACTTCTGAAAGCATCTGGATCTTCACACAGGAGACGATTGAATATGAAAGAAGGCTGCCAGCCATGGGAAATGGCCTGCCGGGCATTGATGACCCCCTGTCGGCCATTGATGACACCCTGCCGGCCATCAATGTGCTGTTGCTGACCATCGATGGCAAAACCTCCGAAACGTCGACATCTGTCTTCCACTCCCTGCCTTATCTTCTATAAAGGTTTCCGCTTTGTGGGTTCTTCATTCTAACTGCATTTTTGCCCCAAATGGAAGCATTTCTTGCCCAAAACCTCAAAAATTGGATTGCAAGCTTGGATGGCTCGAAAAATTTGAATTTTCGGGGTTTTAGAATAAATGCACTATTCATGCTGAGCCACACCCCGCTGCATTTTCCGTTCCTCCATGCTGCGGCTAGGTGTTGGAATCCGGTAACTCATGTTTTTAGCTTTGGCGAACAAGAGATGTGTCCCACTTTTGAAGATTTCCAAGCTTTGATGGAGCCTCGACGCGATGAAGAGATCTTGTCCCAATTCCGTTTTGGCCACATCCAAGCCTTAGGATGGATGCGTGGGTTTACTTTGCATGACGCACGGTCTTTGATTCGCAACGGAAGTTGGACATCCTGAGCTTGATTCATCGGTTTTCTGATGCCGGTGACCGCGGCGACCATCTTTGGTAGAGTTTTCGGCGACACGCCTTCTACTTGTGCATGTTGTCTCATTTTTTGCTTGCCCCAGGCTTTGAAGGGTCTATCCGTTTAAGGCTTGAAAGAGGGCAAGAGCTGCATTGGCATGACACTAGCTGAGACTCTGATGGGTTTGGATGCCTTCCATCACCGGGAGACAACTAGATTTGCGGGGAGTCCACTACTGCTGCAGGTAATGTTTTCCACCCTTCTCACATGTGTGTCTCACATCACTCGGCCATCAGGCTCTGTTTTTCTCTCAAAACCTTTTCTCACTTTTCTCTCCACGTATACCTCTCTATTCTTTAATCTCTTATTTTTCATCCCTCCCTAGATATGATTGATGGATAAGTTAAAAGTGGTGGACTCATGTCCAGTATATTCAATATGTGGTTATTTCTTCCGGCAACGACTAGTTGACGTCCCAGATGAGGGATGTTAGTGCGAATGGAAGTGCAGCCTATCTGCTGTCAACATTGCTTGGAGCTGTCCCTGGCTTAATCTGCCGACAATGAGTTACAGCATGTCCCGGCAGCCGAGCATTCAGCTGATTGGCTTGACACACTGTGTCTTTTACTTTCCATTTTGAATCCGGCGCCAATTTGGGCATGATCAGACTTGCCCGGAAGAGGGGATAGAGTACCCTACTGCATTTCCAGTCCGAGCACACAGCTAGCTTGGTATGTCACAGCATGGAGAACAAGAGAACTTCTGGCCCCCGCTCCTAGTTTCAGTTACACCCTCTTTGATGAGTGCATAGCTTGGCTCAATGAAGAGGCACAAACCGGGCCTACTTTGGCATCAGAGGCTTCCACAAGCTCTAGGAGAGGGCGCAGGAACATCTGACTATGCCCCGAGTTTATTTGCTTTAATCAGTACTTTCAAGTTTTCTTTATGAATGCAATAAAAAGCAATTTCAATTTGTATTCAAGAGTAGGAGAACTTTGTACTGAAATCAATGTAATTGAAGGTTGTGTGTACTGAAAATTTTCCGTTTGGTTCAAAAATGATCTAAGTTGTAAAAAGATTAATTTGAGCGAAATCAACTTTTATTACAACTTTTCAAAACCATTTTCGATATGGATCAAAACTGGACACGCCTGAGATCTATCCTTGAGATGCACAACCCCGGATCCCAACAACTGGAAAGTTGCCCCTAGTCTGAAAAACACTGCGCTAGAGATCACAACCGAGCTCTTGGATGCAAAAAAGACAAAGATGACCAACATGATCACATGGACAAAGTTGATTTGGAAGTGTTTGTGGCTGGACTTCGAGATGAAGTTGCCTACGTATCCTTAAGATGGGAATCAAGCCTAACGTAGTTTGGTTCTGGTTCACTCGTGTATTAACACTCTTCTTTTGCGCTCTAACTTTTTCCAAGGCCACCCGTTCTGGGTTTTCAACCTTGTGAGCTCAGTTTTTCTTATTTCAAATTTTTTGTGCTCTAACTTTTGCCTAGGTCGGCCTTTCAGGTTTTCGGCCTAATGAGCCACTCAAGGATAGTATTTCTTCAACTTGTCCATGTTGATCGATTAGGAGAATTCAAGGCCATCCAAGTCCATTAGAACGACAGTTCCACCCGACCAAATAGACCTGATGATGTAACGACCAGTCCAATTAGGTCTAAACTTGCCCCTAGGGTCGTGGATGGAAGCTTAGTTGTCTTTGAGCACCAAATCCCCTTCTTTCAGATTCCTAGACTTAACCTTCCTGTTGAAAGCCCTAGCAATCTTGCGTTGATAACCTTGAATGTGGTACAGTGCTTTCAGCCTTCTCTCACAAATAGCATGAGTTCTTTGAACCTGCTCTACTGCCAATCTGCCTCAGCAATCTAGCACTCAGCCATTACTTGCAACAACGAAACCTCAACTTCGATAGGCAGAACATCTTCCATCTCATAAACCAAGGAATACGGAGTTGTCCTAGTAGAAGTTCGAATTGATGTCCGGTAGCCCCAAAGAGCAAATGACAGCTTATCTGGCCAATCCCTGTAAGTTTCCACCATCTTCTGCAGAATGTGTTTGATGTTCTTGTTGGCGGGCTCAGTTGCTCCATTGGCCTGCGGCTGATATGTGGATGACTTATGAAAAGCCACGTTGTATTTCTCCAACAAGTCGATCACCTCCTTCTTGAAGTGAGAACCATTATCCGAAATAATCTCATTCGGGACTCCATAGCGACAGATGATGTTGTTCTGGATGAACTTAGCAACATGCGACGCCTTTAACACCGCGTAAGATTAGGTCTCAACCCACTTTGTAAAGTAGTCTATCGTTACCAGAATATACTCATGCCCGTTCGACCCCTTCGGAGTAACTGTCCCAATCACATCAATCCCCCAGAGTGAAAACGACCATGGCGAAGTCATGTTGTACAGCTTCGACGGCGGAATGTTCATGTGGTTTGCATGGATCTGGCATTTGTGGCATCGTCAAACAAAGCCAATACAATCCTCCTCCATGGTTGACCAGTAATAACCCTGTCTAAGGATCTTCCGGGCTAGCATCACCCCGTTCATGTGTGCTCCGCACTCTCCTCCGTAGATGGCCTCCATCAGGTGCTTCGACTCTTCTTCATCGACACACAGCTTGTGCATTCCCAGATGACGCCGCTTGTACAATTTACCCCCGCAGATGATGAACTGAACAGCCATTCTTCGAATTGCCCTCTTATCTTTGGCATTTGCCCCTGGTGGATAAGCTTCCCTTTCCAAGAAGTTCCAAATGTCGTAATACCAAGGGTTTGGCCTTCTACCTCATCTATGATAGCAATCAGCTCATAGACCGGCATGAATTTCTATTCAATGATGATTGGATGCATTCGGACTCCAAAAGGGATGTCTATCATAGAAGATAGAGTTGCTAAAGAATCAGCGAGCCTGTTGTTCTCTCCTAACAGGTGAGCGAAGTTCAGTATTTCAAATCGAGGAATCAGAACGTCCAAGGTCTGGTGATAGATCTTCATATTTTCTTCTTTAACTTTCCAATCTCCTTTTTCTTGAGATACAACCAAGTTCGAGTCCCCGATGACGTCCAACCGCTTTGCCCCTAGTTCCAAGGCGGCTTCTAGTCCAGCAATACATGCCTCATACTCTGCTTCGTTATTTGATACCTTGAACCAGAGCTTGAAAGCTAAGGGTATAAGAGAATTGTCGAGTGCTATCAGCAACACCCCTATCCCATACCCGTATTGGTTTGACGCTCCGTCAAAGTACATAGTCCAAGTTTCTTCTTCAACATGCACAATGGCCTCTTCTGGGAATAGATATTCTACTGCTTCATCTCCTTCCATTGGGTGATCGGCTAGAAACTCTGCTATGGCTCTCCATTTCACAGACTTGCGTGTCATGTACTTCAAATCAAATTTGGAGAGAAGAAGCAACCAACGGGCTAGCCTACCCATAAACGCTGGTTTCTTGAAGAGATATTTGATGGGATTTAATCTTGAAACCAGTATTACAGAGTGAGCTAACAGGTAGTGCCTCAACTTCCTGGTAGCCCATACCAAGGCCAGATAAGCCTTTTCCAGCAGAGTGTAGTGGGTCTCATATTCCAGCATCTTCTTACTCAGGTAGTAGATAGCCTTCTCCACTTTGTCCTCAGACTCCTGTGCAAGCATGCAACCCATTGTCGTTTCGGTTACTGACAACTACAATATTAACGGTTTTCTTGGCTCCGGCGGTGACAACACGGGTATACTGCTTGATCTGCTCAAAAGCAATTTGGCATCGGTTTTCCCACTGGAATTTCTTTCCTTTCTTCAGGAGACCAAGCAGTGGTTCACAAGTCAAGGTTAATTTTGCAATAAACCGTCTTATGAATTGTACTTTACCCAGAAAGCCTCGCACCTCATTTTCAGCCTTGGTGGTGGCATTTCTAAGATGGCCTTAATCTTGGAAGGATCAACCTCGATACCCCTTTATGTGATCAAGAACCCCAGCATTTTCCCTGCTGTAACCCCAAATGTACGTTTCTGAGGATTCAACCGCAATCGATACTCTATGATCCGTTGGAAAAATTTCTTCAAGGCGGTGTAGTGGCCCTCTCTTTCCTTGGACTTGACAATCATGTCATCCACGTACACCTCAACCTCTTTATGGATCATATCGTGCAAGATCGTGGTCGCAGCTCGTTGATACGTAGCCCTAGCATTCTTCAATCCAAACGGCATCACCCTATAGCAGTAGGTTCCCCACGGGGTAGTGAAAGCAGTCTTTTCCCTATCTTCGGGTGCCATCAAAATCTGGTTGTAGCCTGAAAACCCATCCATGAATGAGAGTAGCGCATGCCTCGCAGTGAAGTCCACCAATTCGTCAATATGCGACAGAGAAAATTCGTCCTTGGGACTGGCTTTGTTCAAATATCTGAAGTCCACACATACCCGAATTCTGCCGTCCTTCTTCGGCACCGGAATTATATTGGCCAACCAAGTAGGGTATTCAGATACCAACAGGAACCCTACATCAATTTGCTTGGTGACCTCTTCTTTGATCTTCAAAGCCCAATCCGGGCGAATCCTTCGAAGTTTCTGTTTAATAGGTCGGGCCTCTGGGTCAAGAGGGATCCGGTGCTATACAATCTTAGGATCGATTCCAGGCATGTCTTCGTAGGACCACGCGAAAACATCTTTGAAATCTTTTAATAAAGCGACTAAGCGCTTGCGCTCCTCTAAAGACAACGTGGACTCGATTTGGACCAACCGCGGATCCTTCTCAGTACCAATCTTAATTGAGGTGATTTCATCAACCAAAGGCTTTACAAACCTCTCCTGCTCTCAGTCAATAAAATGCTTTAAAATCGGAGGAATTTCTTCCTCGTCGTTTTCATCAAAATTTTGAAAATCCTGATTAATGCAATAAACTAAAGGCACAGAAAAGTACTCAAAAGCCACAGCAACAGCATTCTCATTAGCAACTTCCAGATCGTCTGATTCTTCGGTTACAACAGACTCAAAGGAAAATGAAAAAGATGACCTGGACAGGGCAGTGGCATCCGGTTATCACCCTCAGGAATACTTGACTCTGACTCAGATGAACTAGAATCTGATTCCGAGTCCACAGACTCTGTGGAATCAGATTCTGGTTCACTACCTGATCCAGAACTGCTCGATAAAAAGCCTTTCTCGTATTGTCAGATGAGGGAGGGTGCGATGGATGCATCGAGAATGCCAGAAGGTGGGCCCACAGTCGCTTGATCCCCGATCATGGAAACTGAGAAGTTATCCCCCAAGCACTCCGGTACGATCTGAGGATCTGAGAGGAGACAAGCCAACGCTACCCCCATCTCAATTTTTGTGCCCTCAGACTCATCCTTATTGCACTGCTCAGTCTCAGCTGTTGTGTCAGTCTGCTCTTCGACAACCTCATCCCCCGACAATTGCAAATCAAAGAAGATCTCAAAACCCGGCAAGCATCGCCTCTCTACATTCAGCCATGGTTCTGGAAAGTCACAAAACGAGAAGTCTTCCCCGTCCCGGACAAAGCGTCCGTTTAGGGTTCCCTGGATAGGTCTGTGCACCAACTCGTAATGCTTCTCGGCTTGTTTTGCCTAGGCTTTTCTAGCCATTTCTCTTCCTTCCCTCCCCCAATCCTTTTTGGTAGGCAAGTAACCTAAACCAAAGGTATATGGGTTATGTGGCACTTCGGCCAATGCTGTGACGCCCTTTCGGCCACTTTGCCCCAATCCCATTTCGGGCATGTGTTGAAGCTTGTTCATGAGGTAGATAGATTGTGCACTGACGAATAGCCCTTCATCAACGACCAGCATATCCTGTACAACCCGAGCCTCAGCCAAGATGAATCCCGACAAAAATACATCCTCCACGCTGTGCTCAATCTCCAGAACTGGTGTAGAAACCTCTGGCGGTGGATGTATTGAAGAGTTCCCGAAAACTATTGCCACCCCCTTTTCGTGGAGGTACTTCAGCATCAGGTGTAAGGTGGAAGAGACGACTTTCACCTGGTGCAGCCACGGCCGCCCAAGGAGTAGATTGAAGGTTGCTGGTACATCCAAGACATGAAACTCAATGTCCTGTTGTCCCGGGCGAACCTGAGTTTTGATCTGTATCGTTTCCATCACCTTCTGACTGGTGTTATCATAGGCCCGTATTACCTGGGCTATAGGCACAAAATCCGCGGGCTTCAACCCAATAGCATACTCCGTTCTTGACAGACATACATTGATTGCAGATTTAGCGTCGACCAGGACCACCGGTATCCATTTCTCTCTACACTCCACCGAGATATAGAGCGGCTTGTTATGATCTGAGCCCTCAGGTGGTAGTTCTTTGTCTGTGAAGGTTAGGGTCGGTGAAGCTCTGCCCAGGAAAACCAACCCTACCAACTGTTTGGGTGTGGTATCAATTGAAAGCTTAGCCCTGTCCATGGCTGTAAGGACGGCCTGTCTATGAACCCTCAAGGCCATAAACAGTCCCCAGATGGAGATGTCTGCTTGAATTTTCTTTAGCTGCTTTAGCATAGCTTCCTTCTCTAGCAGTTTTTCTTTCTACCTTTCTGCTTCTTTGTCTTTCCCAGACGCTTCCGGCTGGTCCAAGTGTGGGGGCTTGAAATACCGCCCACTTCGGGTTATATGATAGAGCTCCTCAATATACCAGGTGTCATCTGGGAGATTCTGCCCCCAGTCTTCATCAGTGTGGGCGAGACGTAAATCGTCATTTTCCCACCACATGCCTTCAGTAACCAATAAACAATCATCTGGCTCTGCTGTAGTTATTTCTGTGCTTACAGCACATTCTATCCCTACAGGGGCCTTGGCCTTTCTAGCCTTGTCTTCATTCTCGATTCTCTCTTGTTCAAAATGCCTCAGCGTGGCTTCCTGCTTTGTGTCTGCTGTACACAAACTGCCCAAATCCCGAGCAAAATTCTTCGCACCGGTGCTCACCGGCGATTCTTCCTTGTTCTCTGCCATTCCGGCCACTGTAGATGTTCTAGTTTCTGACTGCCGTTGCCCTTGCCTCAACCGAGACTCCTCAACAAGATCTGGCTCGTGACTGAGCCACCTTGTAGCACCTGTTGCTCCATTCTGGTCAAACCAGTTGACGCTCACATCCCCCAACTCCTGCTCGTCAAAGAACTGTAGGTTGTTGATATCCTCCTCAAGGTTGGCTAGATCATCGAGTCCCTGACTCGGTCCGTCCTCCCGAACCACATCGACCTTTGCCCCAGTTAGCAATTCTACCATTGGTTTAGTCTAGTCTGTCGACACAATATCGCACGGGTTATATGCTTCCTCAGTAAAGCTCCTAGATATCTTAGGATCTGAACCAACACTCTCATTCTCCCCCAAGGTCACCCTGGCTCTGGCTTCGACAATCACCACCACTAGCTTGGGCATGGTTAGGGAGGTGCTCAACATGCACAAGTTTGTATTGTCTGGGATGAACACCTCAGGTTTGGGTAGGTGGGAGGGCGTGATGTATATGCTTGGGTCATATGGAATGGCCGTGGTTTGAATCAGGTTGATGTGCTTGGGTGGTGGAGCCTGGTTATGTGGTCGGAGTGGGTTGGTAGTGACATTTGGCTTGTCGGGAGATACGATCACCTTGTTGTCAATGAGATCTTGAATCTCATGACGGAGTCTGTAGCAGAAGTCGGTGCCATGATCGTGCTGTTGGTGAAAGGCGCAATATTTGGCCGGGTAATGGGAAGAAGGAAATTTGTCTGGTAATGGCCGCGGCTCTAAGGGCTTCAAATGCCTGTTTCTGATTAGAACCCCCAAGGCTTTAGATAAAGGCATGTAAAATGGAGTGAAGGTCCTCTGGCCCCTAGGTGGGTACTTTATTGGTTGGGAGGTGGTTCTGGATGAGCCGATGAAGGGTGTGGCTATTTTTGAGGTGGTGGTGGTGACCATGCCCACGTCAGAAATTCTTGCGGCTGTACTACTGCTGGTAGCTGTATTCGAACTACGGTTGAAGGCCCTCTTGGGCTGCTCCCTTTCATGGTCGATCAGACCTTGTTTTATAGCATCTTCGATCTGTACCCCAATCTCATGCAAGTCAGCAAAGGTGGGGAGGGGTAAGATGATCATTCTCTGCATCAGCTTGGGTTGCAGGTTGCGTATAACCACCCTTATTTGATCATTTTTGAGTGGCCGAGTTGTCATCATGGAGGCCTTGGCCCTCCATCGAGTGACAAAGTCGGAAAATCCTTTCTTCGGCTCCTGCCTGGTTGTCTCGAGATCACGAGTCGTGACCTCGATCTGGGTATTGTATAAGTATTGAGCAATGAAGGCCTCGACCATCTCCTTCCAGTTCCTTTTCACTGAGTCCTCTAGCTTGGCGTACCAAATGGCCGCAATACCCGACAGGGTTCGACCGAAGAGTGACAGTTTCTGGAGTCCTAGATATCTTAGGATCTGAACCGACACTCTCATTCTCCCCCAAGGTCACCCTGCCTCTGGCTTCGATAATCACCACCACTAGCTTGGGTTTGGTTAGGGAGGTGCTCAACATGCACAAGTTTGTGTTGTCTGGGATGAACACCCTCAAGTTTGGGTAGGTGGGAGGGCATGATGTATATGCTTGGGTTATATGAAATGGCCGTGGTTTGGATTAGGTTGATGTGCTTGGGTGTGGAGCCTAGTTATGTGGTCGGAGTGGGTTGGTAGTGACATTTGGCTTGTCGGGAGACGCGATCACCTTGTTGTCAATGAGATCTTGAATCTTATGACGGAGTCTGTAGCAGAAGTCGGTGCCATGACCGTGCTGTTGGTGAAAGGTGCAATATTTGGCCGGGTTATGGGAAGAAGGATATTTGTCTGGTAATGGCCGCGGCTCTAAGGGCTTCAAATGCCTGTTTCTGATTAGAACCCCCAAGGCTTTAGATAAAGGCATGTAAAATGGAGTGAAGGTCCTCTGGCCCCTAGGTGGGTACTTTATTGGTTGGGAGGTGGTTCTGGACGAGCCGGTGAAGGGTGTGGCTATTTTTGAGGTGGTGGTGGTGACCATGCCCACGTCAGAAGTTCTTGCGGCTGCACTACTGCTGGTAGCTGCATTCGAACTGCGGTTGAAGGCCCTCTTGGGCTGCTCCCTTTCGTGGTCGATCAGACCTTGTTTCATAGCATCTTCGATCTGTACCCCAATCTCATGCAAGTCAGCAAAGGTGGGGAGGGGTAAGATGATCATTCTCTGCATCAGCTTGGGTTGCAGGTTGCGTACAACCACCTTTATTTGATCATTTTCGAGTGGCCGAGTTGTCATCATGGAGGCCTTGGCCCTCCATCGAGTGACAAAGTCGGAAATCCTTCCTTCGGCTCCTGCCTGGTTGTCTCGAGATCACGAGTCGTGACCTCGATCTGGGTATTGTATAAGTATTGAGCAATGAAGGCCTCGGCCATCTCCTTCCAGTTCCTTTTCACTGAGTCCTCTAGCTTGGCGTACCAAATGGCCGCAATACCCGACAGGGTTCGACTGAAGAGTGACAGTTTCTGGAGTCTCGTCAAGCCCATCGGGCACAAAATATCCGAGAACAGCCTCAGATGAACCATACGGTCACTCGAGCCATCAAAACGGTCTATGTGGGGCATCTTGAATTTGTCCGGCAATGCTACCGCCGAATCAGTGTATCCATCTTCTATATCCGGGATTGAGTTAACTCCCTAGGCCTGTTTAAACAGCTTTTCAAGCTTACTCACCTTCAGAGCAGTTGGATCAATCTCAAATTTGAACGCCGTGTCCACTGGATTAGTCGGTGCTTTAGACATCTGGAGTGGGATTGGCGGTGGGACTAGCCCTGTTGGAACGTCCGTATTTTCCTGGACGTTTTCTGTATCCCAGAGTGTTGGAACTTTGGGGTGGGGATGGATGCGAAGCAGATGCCCCGGCCTGTTGTGGTTGCTGTTGTTGTTGGAGTTTGGCAATCAGTTCTGCCTGTTGGGCTACAACCTCTGCCTGATGTGCGGTAACCTCTACCCGGTGGGCAGCATCCTGCTGCATGGCCTACATGGTCTCTTGGAGTTGACACATCATGTCCTCCATTCCGACTGTAAAATGCTGATCTGACTGAACAGGTATGTATTCCCTCTCCGAGGTAGAAGCGGATATCTCAGCCCAACTGCGCACATGTGAGGTAGATAATGACCACTGATCTGGTAACCGCTGTACCGATGACCTGTGCCTAACTAACCTCCGTCTAGTAATTAGGGGTAATGAAACTAGCACTGTGTAGACCGCCCGAACTCGTTCCGCGTGCCCCCCCTTTCGGAGAGGGCGCGAATTGTGTTCTAGCTACTACAGTTTGGACTCCTATCACGGTTCTGAATCTAATCTCACAAAGTGCAATGTAAGATTGATAAATCACCAAAGAGTCCAAATCTGGCAAATCATTTTGAAAAATCGATTTTAATCAATAAGTGTCAAACATGGACTGCTTTGCCAGATTTCAGAGTCGCCATCTAAATATTTTATTTTGGGTAATTTAGAAAACCCTGACTTGTGCCTAAGGCCACGTGTCCGTCATCACCAAAGTTTCCTCAGATCGGGAACTTGGGTATGAGAGGGGAAGGTCTTGAAATGAGCACCCCCGCTCGCCTGATCAAAGATCGGCCTTTACTAACATGATATGTTGTTTTTATAAACACATGTGTTCTTATTCCGGTTATTAATCTAGAATTACTATGTGACACGCACAGCATACAAGTATAGACTAAATCACTCAATTTGAAACAAAACATCTCATGTTTGTTTTTCGAAAATGGTTTGAAGTTGCTACCCTCAAGTAGGCTAAAATGCGGATTTGCCACCCTCAAGTGGGCTTAAAACATGATTTGCCACAAACAAGTGGGCTTAAAACGCACATTTTGATGAATTGTTCCAATTCAAGCAATGAAACCTTCATCCACAGGCATTCATGCAGTTAATCACTTAAGCACATAGCCTAATGGCAAGTATGCTATCATGGCAGTCACTTACACACATGCAAGGATGCTAAAAAATAAACACTTATAGTGTACTCCGAGCCAAAACAACAGCTAGTTAGAAATCAATGTATGATCCTAACTATGTTAAGTGCCTAATGCAACATATGCAAAATGCAACTAAATGGGCTCGGCTATCGAAGATGGCATATGAATGCGACATTTGATATATATATTCAAAGAAGTGTATTGAAATACAATGCGATTCGAATGATGCGCCGAGCCCGGTGCATGCAAGACAAATGAATGATGCAAACATGAAAAGCATAAGGTATGCTAATTGAAATATGTCCTAAACTAACCATCAAAAACGGATAAGTAAAAGGGAGAAAGACGTGGGGTTAGAAGACATTCACACACACACGCACACTTATTACAACATTTGCCCTTTCGACGGAGGGTCCGAATAAAATGAAAGCTAATTAGCTACGCTAATTAAGCTAATTATTACAAACCATCTACTTCCTCCGTCCCAAAATATTAGTCCCTTATTCTATTTTCCATTGTCCCAAAATATTAGTCTCTCTTTAAAAATCAAGTACAAAAATAATATAAATTTCCTATTTTGCCCTTCTTTTAAATTAATAAATAATATAAAAAATACAATTATGACATTGATATTCCCCAAAAATATACTATCAAAAGGGTAATTTTAGAAAATTAACTTTTTTAAAGTGTAATAATTGTACTACCAAAAAAAGTTGGATTCCCCAAAAGGGACTATTATTTTGGGACAGAGGGAGTAATTAACTAATTATTCTAGCTAATTAATTATTACAAACCAAATTGAATAACTAGCTAATCTAAGCTAATTAGAATATTACAAAGTACTAAGCTAAATTAATTACAGCACATTTAATTAACTACAGCTAGCTAACAGAAGCAATAAATGGCCTCGCGGGCGAGAGAGATATGCATGCTCGGTTGCATCCTTCCAAAAATCCACCGCCTTGCCTCAAGACGCCTCTGTTTGCACTCTTTTGAATCTTTGAAAATTACACCGATTTCCAAACTGCTTCTTTCTGATCTCAAGAACACCTTGAGGGCTGAAATTCCTCCTGTTGCTGCAACAGAGCACAGACAGAGGCAAGACAGTGTATTTGCAAGGAAATGTATGCATTTCCACACTCCTTATCATATCTCAAGCTCAAAGGAGTATGGCACTTGGCTCTCGAGCCAACAACCAAGCATTTTCAATGCATGGTGGCCAAAGGATCAAGCTTGCGCAAAACTCAATGAATGCACACATAAGACTTGAAAGGCCTCCACCCTATCATGCACAATCAAGAGTGTCGGCGACCGAGAAATGTGACACGTTTCATCACTATAAGTATGAAACGTCTCACATTTCTCGTGTTTGGATTAACGTCCAATCCAAACACATGTAATACAAACAACGTGCTTATCTTGGCCATGTTTTGCTTGATTCATTTTGTTTACACATTTTAGATTACCAATTAGTCCCTTAATCGGTTAAGTTCAAAAGTGAGAGTCCTCTAGTTTTGAAAGAGTGAATTAGTGGGATGTAATGACATATATTTCAACACTGAAATGACATGCTAAAGACGCTAAATCATGCAAGACATGCATGCAAGACATGTTAAAGGCCAAAAACACTAAGGCTAGTGAAAAGCATCACACAAGAGGCATGCAATATCAAGCACAAATGGTCAAACCAGCTACGGACAGACCTAAAATATGCCAAAACAGAGGCTGAAACATGCTGAAATGATAGCCCAAAAGTTTAGACAAACATGCATGCAAGTTGGCTCACAAGTGAAACATAAGGCCCAAACCTCAAACACAACAAAAGGGCGATAAATGCAAGAATATGGAAGAGGTATATGGCCTGAAATAACATGCCAAATGATGCCATGCCATGAAAAAAGCTCAAATATGACATACTAGAGGTCTCAAAGTGCAAGGCTAGCAAAGCCAAATACACTATAGCTATGCAAAGCAAAGCATGCATGACCAAAACCACTCAAATCAGACCTAAAGCATGCTAAAACATAGCCAAAAATGTGCTGGAGTAGAGCATACACATTCTAGATCAATAGGCTGAAACACCGAATACACTAGGCTAGTGAACAAAATTGCACTACAAGTGCAAGGAGCATGCAAGAGGCAACCAAACCAACCTAAAATAGAGTTATGACATGAAAAATAATGGCAACATGCTTTAACTAAGCAAATTCAAAGCACAAAGACATGCTACTTTGCAAGGCTACAAGTAGGATTACACTACAAGTACATGAAGCATGCAAAAGATGACCAAGACAGCCAAAAACAGAGTTATGGAAGGTCTAAAAAGTCACAAAAATGAGCTTAAACAAAGCCATTAAGAAGTAGAAACACATGCTCTTTAGATGGGCCATCAACACATGCAAACAAGAGAAGAGGAGGGGGGACCACTCCCACCCATTTGGGACCTCAATACCACCTTTCCACCACTGAAATTCCTCTGAGTTTCAGTGGTAAGAAGGCCAAAAAGAGATGATCCCAAAGGCCTTAAGAGATGGCACAAAGTAAAGCAAAACAAGCCAACAAAGGGGGTAAACCACCCCTAACTCAAACTAGGCCTTAAACAACCATTTTAAACACTTAAAAATAGAACTTTTTGCAGTTGAAAGCTAAGCCTAAAATAGTATGCAAAGGTGGCTAAGAGAGTAACCAAAACAAAGCTTTAAATGGGGAAATGGGATTACCTTAGAAGCACAGCAACAACATCACCTTCTTGAGCCAAAAACCAGCCTTTTGAAGCTCCCACAAGACCCTTAAGCACCTCAGCAACAAGGTAGGAATGTTTGGCTAAGAGGTTGTGTGCAAAAGTGTGAAGAAAGCTCACTTCCAAGCATTATAGAGCACAATATATATATATATATATATAGAGAGAGAGAATTCTAGAGAGAGTCAATTTTTGTCGCTAAATTTTCTGAACCCTTGAGAAGGGGGAAGCATCGCCCCTTTTATAGAAATGCAAGACAAAGCTTGCTCAAATCCCTCCCTACATGTAGGGAGGATGCATTCTGTGCCTAACAGCTGGCACAACTGGCATCAAAAATATCTGCAGAAAGTGGAAAATGGCCGCTGACCACTCAAAGTGGTCGACCGACCACCCCACCTAGTCGATCGACCACCTCAGGTGGTCGATAGGGGAAAAAATTGGTCGACAAGGCAAAAAAGGGGTCTCCCAAGAGAGGAGAAGGTGGTGTGGCATGCTGCTGACCACTTGAGGTGGTCGACCGACCACCCACCCTTGTCAACCGACCACCTAAAGTGGCTGACAAGGGAGAAAAGTGGTCGACATGGGAGAAAAGTGGTCTATACCACTGTTTCTCTCTCCAGGCAAAAGGGGGGGGGGACCAAGACATGGCTTAAAACAAGCACAAAACCAAGAGAGTTCAGAGACTTAGAGATAAGGTGCGCAGTAGAAAACCTCGGGGACTCCAAACGAGCACGAACATGTGCAATCATCGAGCACTCAAACGATGATGTCGAAGTCTTTAGGACGGTCAAAAATGGGGTGTCTACACACTGGTTCTCCGTCAACTAGATCCTCAGATCGATGAACTCTCCCAACTGTGGTCCAGAGTGCTCGGGGGGTATCTGCTTTTTCGGAAGCAATGATGCAATACTACTTTGCAAAAAAAGAAAAAAAAAATCAGAAAACGGACAACAATCCGGCTTAGATAAGGACAACACACAGTTGATACCATAAGCTGAATAAACTGTTCTCAAACACTGATCTCTGTCCCCAAATCACTACCTCAAATCTGATACCCCCAAATACTGATGTCCTTAGACTGATACCCAGACTTGCAAACTGATACATACATTCTTGTAAAGACACACTCTAAAAGCACATAGCAAGCAAGTGAGAGCCAAAACACCCCTATGGAGGGGTAGGGTTTCTCAGTCCTAGTTTCATCAGGAGCTAAGGCTTCACTACGCACGTAACGGTTTCAAACAACCTACATTTGGGTAAGCAACCTGTTCTAGTTTGGAACAGTCTCTAACGCTTCTGATATGTAACTAGGTCGAATGGTCAAAAAGGGTGCCTCGGTAAAAACCGAGGTTTGTGTTTCCACCGTGGCAGAGCCCGTAACCAGTTAGCCTTATGGCACGCTTTTCTAAGTAAGTCTCTGGTAAACCGTTCATGAATAGCAAATGGCAAACATTGTGACTTAAGCGCACCGATGCAAATGCAATGCAAAGAAACAAATAAGTGTAAACAAAACAACATATCATGATGTTCGAGTCAAGTTTTCTAAATCCTCAGCAGAGTCGCCAGAAACTGTAGACTACCCGAACTTCCTCTGCACGCCCCCCTTTTAGAGAGGGCGCTGATTTTGTTCTAGCTACTATAGTTCAGACTCCTGTCACGGTTCTGAATCTAATCTCACAAAGTGCAATGTTAGACTGATAAATCACCAAAGAGTCCAAATCCGGCAAATCGTTTTGGAAAATCGATTTTGAATAAAAAGCGCCAAACATGGGCTACTTTGCCAGATTACAAAGTCGCCACCTAAATATTTTGTTTTTAGAAAATTTAGGAAACCCTGACTCGTGCCTAAGGCCACGTGTCCCTCATCACCAAAGCTGCCTCGGCTCGGGAACTTGGGTACGAGGCGAGAAGGTCATGAAATGAGCACCCCCGCTCTCCCGATCAAAGGATCGGCCTCTACTAATCATGATATGTTGTTTTGAAAACACATGTGTTCTTATTCCGGTTATTTAGCTAACTTACTACGTGATGCGCACAACATACAAGTATAGACTCAATCACGAGAATTGGAACAAAACAATTCAATGTTTGTTTTCGAAAATGGTTTGAATTTGCCACCCTCAAGTGGGTTTAGAAATGCGGATTTGCCACCAAACAAGGTGGGCTTAAAACAACATGATTTTGCCACTCCGCAAAGTGGGCTTAAAATGCACGTTTTGATGAATTGCCCCAATTCAAGCAATAAAGCCTTCATCCACAGGCATTCATGCAGTTAGCATATAAGCAAATAGCCTCATGGCAAGCATGTTATCATGGCAACACTCAAACTCATGCAAGGATGCTAAAGCATAAACACTTACAGTGTAATCATGGCATACGGAGCAACTTGATAACATGCTTTGAAACATGTATTCAAGTAAGTATTTGAAATACAATGCAGTTTGAATGTTGCACCGAGCCCAGTGCATGCAAGACAAATGAATGATGCATACATGCAAAGCATAAGGATGCTAATCAAAACATGCCCTAAAACTAACCATCGAAAGTAGTTAAGTGAAAGGGAGAAAGACGTATTTGCCCTCTCGACGAAGGGTCTGAATAAGCTAAGCTAGTCTAAGCTAAGAAACTAATCTAATTATTTTTATTAGACTAATTATTACACAACCAAATCGAATAACTAGCAAACCAATTACTAATTATTACAATACTTTAATCAATTAAAAAATTAACTAATCATGACAACTAACTAGGCATATAAGATATGTAAACTAGGCTGCCTCAGCTCTGCCTTGAACAATGAAGGATGCATGCTCTTGGTTGCTGCCTCGAAACGCCTTCCGGTTTGCTCTTGAGAGGCTATGTTTGCAGGGTGTCTTTAGGAACTTGCTGCTCCACCTTACCAAATCAACTCTGAGGAATCCACCAGTGGCCTGCCGACCATGAGAAGCTTCTGCCGACCACCTGCCGGCCAAATATGTGCACTGCCGACCAATGATGAAGCAGTGCTAGCCATCTGAAAGGCACTGTCGGCCACTGGTGTGCTGCACCACCATTCTGCAACAGAGCACAAATTAGAGGAAAATGGAGGGTGTCTCTGAATCTAATCTCACAAAGTGCAATGTTAGACTGATAAATCACCAAAGAGTCCAAATCCGGCAAATCGTTTTGGAAAATCAATTTTGAATAAAAAGCGCCAAACATGGACTACTTTGCCAGATTACAAAGTCGCCACCTAAATATTTTGTTTTTAGAAAATTTAGGAAACCCTGAATCGTGCCTAAGGCCACGTGTCCCTCATCACCAAAGCTGCCTCGGCTCGGGAACTTGGGTACGAGGCGGGAAGGTCATGAAATGAGCACCCCCGCTCGCCCGATCAAAGGATCAGCCTCTACTAATCATGATATGTTGTTTTGAAAACACATGTGTTCTTATTCCGGTTATTTAGCTAACTTACTACGTGATGCGCACAATATACAAGTATAGACTCAATCACGAGAATTGGAACAAAATAATTCAATGTTTGTTTTCGAAAATGGTTTGAATTTGCCACCCTCAAGTGGGTTTAGAAATGCGGATTTGCCACCAAACAAGGTGGGCTTAAAACAACAGGATTTTGCCACTCCGCAAAGTGGGCTTAAAACGCACGTTTTGATGAATTGTCCCAATTCAAGCAATAAAGCCTTCATCCACAGGCATTCATGCAGTTAGCATATAAGCAAATAGCCTCATGGCAAGCATGCTATCATGGCAACACTCAAACTCATGCAAGGATGCTAAAGCATAAACACTTACAGTGTACTCCAAGCCAAAACAGGAAACTAGTTAGAAATCATGCATGATTCTAGCTATGTTAAAATGCCTAATGCAACACATGCAAAAATGCAACTAAATAGGCTCGGCTATCTAATCATGGCATACGGAGCAACTTGATAACATGCTTTGAAACACGTATTCAAGTAAGTATTTGAAATACAATGCAGTTTGAATGTTGCATCGAGCCCAGTGCATGCAAGACAAATGAATGATGCATGCATGCAAAGCATAAGGATGCTAATCAAAACATGCCCTAAAACTAACCATCGAAGTAGTTAAGTGAAAGGGAGAAAGACGTATTTGCCCTCTCGACGAAGGGTCTGAATAAGCTAAGCTAGTCTAAGCTAAGAAACTAATCTAATAATCTAATTAGACTAATTATTACACAACCAAATCGAATAACTAGCAAACCAATTACTAATTATTACAATACTTTAATTAATTAACAAATTAACTAATCATGACAACTAACTAGGCATGTAAGATATGTAAACTAGGCTGCCTCAGCTCTGCCTTGAACAATGAAGGATGCATGCTCTTGGTTGCTGCCTCGAAACGCCTTCCGGTTTGCTCTTGAGAGGCTATGTTTGCAGGGTGTCTTTAGGAACTTGATGCTCCACCTTACCAAATCAACTCTGAGGAATCCACCAGTGGCCTGCCGACCATGAGAAGCTTCTGCCGACCACCTGCCGGCCAAATATGTGCACTGCCGACCAATGATGAAGCAGTGCTAGCCATCTGAAAGGCACTGTCGGCCACTGGTGTGCTGCACCACCATTCTGCAACAGAGCACAAATTAGAGGAAAATGGAGGGTGTCCCAATGGTATGTACGTACTATGCCACTCCATATCACCTCAAAACGTCAAGGGAGAGGCACCATTGAATCCAAGACCATTAATCAACCATCTCAATGCATCATGGCCAAAGATCCAACTTGCACAAATTTGATGAATACACAACAAACAAGACACTAAGACCATGACCTTATCATAAGTGATCAAAGGCAATGGAGACAAAGGGGATTGGCTCACTTTCATCAATTTGGGTATGAAGTGGGCCAATCCACCTTGTGTTCAACATAACGTCCGGTTAAACACGATGCAATGCAAATAACGCTGCTCATCTTGGCATGAAATGCAAGACTCTAACATGTAAACAACGCATGCACAACATGTTAAGAGACTTAAGCATTAAAACTAGTGAAGGATACAACACTAGGACCATGCAATATAATGTTAAATGTACTAAACCAACCCCAAACAGACCTCATGCATGCCAAAACAGTGGCCAAAATGATTTGAAATGATAGCATGAAAGGCAAGAGAATGATGTTCATGCATTGGCTCACAAACAAGGCATAATGCTCAACTCTCAAAAGCATTGAAAGAGTAATAAACATGAGAGTATAACAAGGCTATATGCTCTGAAATTATGTGTTAAATGATGCCATATCACATAAACATCGTAAATAAGGCATCCTAGAAGACTTAAAGCACAAGACTAGTAAAGAGCACTACACAAGAAGTATGTAATACATAGCCCAAACAACCAAACCAGCCCTAGACAGAGCTCAACCATGCCAAATCAAAGGCTAAAACATGCTGAAATGATAGCCCAAAAGCTTAGATAAGCATGCATACGTATTGGCTTACAAACAAGGCATAAGGCACATCTCTCAAAAGCATTGAAATAGTGGAACATGTGAGAGTGTGACCATGCTATATACACTAAAATCATGTAAAAAATGAGGTTATGGCATGCAAACACCTCTAGCAAAGCATGTTGGAGACCTTAAACACAAAGCTAGTGAAGGCCAACTCTACTACAGCTATACAAAGCAAGCCTCAAAAGGCCAAGACCACTCAAAATAGAGTTAAAGCATGGAAAAACATGAATAAAAACATGCTGGAGTGTAGCCAAAATAAGCTAGAATCATGGGCTAAAGCATCAAGCATACAAGGCTAATTAGCAAGATTACACTACAAGTGTAAGAAGCATGCAAGAAATGGCCAAGCCAGCCCAAAACAAAGCTTAAGCATGCTAAAATAAAGCCAAAAATATGTTGAGATCAAGTCAAGAGATGGTAGAAACACATGCTGAACTACTAAGCCATCAACACAAGCAAAGGAGAAACAAGGAGAGGGGATGTGTAGACACTCCATTTTTGACCGTCCTCAAGACTTGGACGTCACCGTTGGAACACTTGGTGATCATCCGTGCTTGTGTTCGTCTCAAGTTCCCGGAGGTCTCGGCTGCGCGCCTCGCCTCAGGATCTCTCGACTCGACTTTTCGGTGTCTGGTTTTGCACCAAACACTTGTGTTTTTGCCTTGAAAGGCAGGGAATGGCTTGTTGGCCATTCCCACACCTCACCGGCTGTCCCCTTACATCACCGGCCGTTTATTAGTGCCACTGGCAGTGGTTTCTTAAAACCAATGGCCGGTCGGCACTATATTTTGCCGACCGGCACTTTGTTTTGGCTGGTGACCTTTTTATGTTGGCCGGTGTGACCCTTTTGCACCCTTCAGACTTGGTGCATGCCAGCTGTGCCAGCTGGAATGCACCAACACTCCTCCCCGTGCATGAAGTGGCTGTTTTGAGCCTTTGCAACCCTTTTCCTTCTAGAAGGTTGAACCCTTTGGCTAAGCTTCTTGAGGAAGCTTGGCCAGCTGTCCTAGCTTCCTCAAGAAGCCTTGACTCATTTGCCCCCTTTGCCCCTTTCACTTAGCTTCTTTGAGAAGCTTAAACCATTTCCC
>NW_021024506.1:489771-545662 GCF_004153795.1 Camellia sinensis | reverse complement strand
ACTCAGCCTCCATGGTCGATAAGGCGGATGCAGGATTGCTTCTTACTGCTCCAAGAAATAGCACCATCGCTAAGCATGAAAGCATATTCCTGAAGTAGACTTACGCTCATCTAGGTCTCCTCCCCAGTCAGCATCACAATAGCCAACTAGATGTAGATCTGAACTCTGGTAGCAAAGTGTGTAATCTGCAGTTCCTCTAAGATATCGTAATATCCTCTTAACTGCTTCCAATGAGCTGGTCCTGGGTTGGATTGTAACGACTCACCAATCCGACTGCATACAAATGTCAGGACGTGTAACATCATAGCATACATCAAGCTTCCAACAGCATTTGCATAGGGAACACGGCCATCTTTTCATTTTCTTCTTGAGTCTTAGGACCATATCCAGGCTTAGGCTTCCGCCTTTTGCAAACAGAGTGTCAATGGGTTTGCAGCTCTGCATCTGGAACCGCTCTAGATAGTCTTAATGTAAGTCTCTTGAGACAAACCAAGAAGTCTCTAGAGCGATCCCTGAGGATCTTAACACCGAGCACATAGCTCGCCTCACCCATGTCCTTCATTTCAATGTAGAGAACACCACATTTTAGTGGCGACAATCATCTCCTTGTCATTTCCAGCCAATAATATGTCATCTACATATAATGACAATATCAGAAAAATGTCCTTGGACCGCTTAACGTACACACAGTGATCTTCATCAAATCATCGTAAAACCCATTTGAAATAATGGCTCGATGAAATCTCAGATTCCACTGTCTGGATGATTGCTTTAAGCCATAAATAGATCGTTGAAGCTTGCAAACTTTGCGCTCCTGACCTACTGCCACAAAACCTTCTGGTTGATCCATATAGATCTCTTCATCCAATTCTCCATTGAGAAATGCATTTTAACGTCCATCTGATATAGCTCTAAGTCCAATCTGAGCTACTATGGCCAGGATTAGGCGAATAGAGGCAAACCTTACAACTGGTGAAAAAGTTTCCTCATAGTCCACACCCTCTCGTTGGGTGTAACCTTTTCGCCACTAGGCGAGCCTTATACCTTTCTATGGAACCATCCGCCTTGCGCTTGATTTGAGAACCCATTTGTTCCCAATAGTCTTGCGCCCTAGCGGCAATCAACCAAGTCCCAGACATGATTTTTTCATAGACTCTATTTCTTCTTCCATTGCATACTCCATTCTTTACTAGCAGGGGATGAGAGAGCCTCTTTGAGATTCTTAGGCTCCATCTCATCACTCGGAGCAATCATGAATGCTTCCCCTTCAATCTCAAAACGACGACGGGGTATAGCTCCACGTTTGCTTCTACGTAGCTGAGAATCCTCATCCATTGGATCCAATCATGGGTAAGTAGATCGCTCCCACTGTCCCTAGGAGCTGAGGAATTATTTCCTCATTCTCTACTAAGCTACTAGGTGCGCCTTCAAGTAGATCCTCCATCTCGTAGAATCTACTTTCTCTATTACCTCACCTCTGCTAGGGAAATCCTCCTCTAGGAAAATCCACATCTCGCGACTCAATTTCAGTCACACTTCCATCCGGATGCTCCCCAACAAACACATAGCCCTTAGAATGCTCACTATAGCGAATGAAGATACACTTCTTTTCCTCTAGGGCCCAACTTCCCAAACTTATGAAAGCGTTGTTGTATGTAAGCTGCGAACCCAAGGCCGCAAATTGCCCAAATCAGCTTTTTGCCAGTCCACATCTCATATGGGGTGGAAGGAACTGATTTTGGAGCACACGGTTAAGACGTAGGGCAGCAGTCAACAAAGCATCTCCCCAATAAGAAATTGGAAGATTAGCTTGCCCATCATTGATCTAACCAGTCAAGCAATGTGCGATTCCTTCTCTCCGCTACACCATTTTGTTGCGGAGTCCTAGGAATTGTCAATTGCCTGATAACTTCTCTTTTTCCTCACAGAGCACTTTAAAATTGCTCAGATAGATACTCACGTCCTCGGTCAGTCCTTAGAGCTTTAATGCTCTTGTCTAATTGATTCTCAACCTCATTAAACATACCGTCTAAAAGCAATCCAATGCTTCTGACTTGTGAAAATCAGATAGACATGACCAAATACGTGTGCAATCATCTATTAATGTGATGAAATAGGGGGCTCCCATGCCTTGCCCTCACATTCATTCGGTCACAATTATCAGAATGAATAAGTTGCAATGGATAGATTTTTTGCCTTATGGCTTTCCCAAATGGTTTCTTGTTGCCTTTCCGCAAGACAGTGCTCACAAGTAGGCAAAGTGACTCTAGCGAGTTGGGCCTAAAAGAACCTTCTCTAGCCAATCTAGTTCATCCTGTCTTGCCCTATGTGGCCTAATCTAGCATGCCATCTCATAGAATCAATTATTCACAAAAAAGATGCAATATAGAAATAAGCCATTGGCATTTTTATTGATACTAGAATCATCACATCCAAAACTAAAAAACCATCTGAAAGATAACCAAAACATAAAAAAATTGTTCCCAAATAAATGCTAACACCATTATTCTCAAAACAAAAGCTAAAAACCAAGGCTCATCATGCTAATAACTGAAACTAAGTTTCGCCGAATATCCGGAGCATAAAGAAACATCATGAAAGATACAAGGTGCGCCTCGTCGCATTTCCAGCTTGAATGTGCCTATGCCAAGCACCTCCACACTGACTCGTTTCCCATGTAAACTTTTCTGCTCCAGCAGGTACTCGACGAACTCAACGAACCCTACTCTGTTCCTCGCAGTGTGGTCTGTTGCTCCGGAAGTCTACAACCAAAAATGAGAGATGAGCAATTAATGCTTGACTAGACACAAAGCATTGAATGCGAGAAATTAAGTAAGGGAAGTACCTTCTTCTGCTCAGGGCAATCCCGAGCGAAGTGTCCTTCTTTGTTACAGTTAAAGCATGTCAATTTAGCCTTTGCCTTCTTACCACCTCTCTTGCCCCTACGCTGAAATTTTCTAGCGCCATTGGGCTTAAGCGCAGCCAGCTGCTTGCCTTCTTGGGGCCACCTTTTGCTTTTCCACGTTTGAACTGAAAGTCCTACGTGAGCTTGACTCAACCCCATAGCAGAACCATCAGACTTAAGCCGCCCAAGTTTGTGGCTTGTTCATCTGCCGTTCAGGAAGCCGTGTGGTTGAGGAGATTCCTTCAGCATTTGGATGTTGTCACACACACTTCAGACCCTGTGGCTATCCATTGTGACAGCATGGCTGCACTTGCTTACGCTACGGATCCTAAATACCACGGCAGAATCAAACACATTGATGTGAGGTTCAACTTTATCAGAGATTTTTTGGCGCAGAAAGAAGTGCTCTTGGAGCACATCCCTACGAGTCGCACGGTTGTGGACCCTTTGACTAAGCCCATTGCTAGAGATGTTTATCTTACTCATGTTAGGGCTTTAGGACTACGTAGGTGATTTTTTTTTATGTGTATTCAGTTGAACTCATTTTTTTTTGGGATATTTATGCCATTAGTATTCATACTTGTTTCTATCACACATTTATGTTTACTACTTTTAGTAATGGTTTGTGAATTAGCATACACAAAACAATTAAATTGATGTTAGCAGGCAAGATTGGCTCACTCACACGAGCAATCGCCCTTAGCGCTGGGTAGCGAGTAAGGATGAGACTAGAAGCTAAAATTATCCACTAGCTATGTCGCCTTGGTTGGAGCCAAGATGAGGTCTTGTTAGAGACCGACCATGGATATGAGAGTACCCACTTTTCATGATATGTCTGTTATGGATAGCCAGATGCGAGATCTCATTTGATGCCTGAGAGGCGAGCAAATAGAGAATTCGAGTTAGACGCTAGGAAGCGACTCGTGCGCTTAAGAGCGACTAGACTAAGATCTGTATGGTGTGTGAGTTTAACATCACTCTTTGGAAGAGTAACTCCACTATAACATGCATTCATACTGCATGTGCTTATCGACCCGTTAGCGAGGTGAAAGAATGGATCCCTGCTTCTTCACCGTGTGAGTCCTAAAAGTCTTTTTTTGACTTTACTTTGTGCCTTTTGTGACCTTTGACTATGTCATAAGATGAGGAGTTGATGTTCAGCTACTTTGGTATGTTGCCTGCGGTCATGTATGATTCGGCTTTAAGGGACATTACTGGGAAAGCGGTCAATTTCAAATTGAATGATATGAGGGTGAAGGGAAGATCATCTAGTTCTACATCTCTGCTCTATATTCACTGTCGACAACTCACATCGCTCTTTATAGGATGCTGATTGGGTGTGAATATAATGCGGGACCTAGGAGAGTCAAACATGCTCTTTGAGGGATTAGAGATGTTTTTGGACTGATGTAGCTAGATGGGTCTGGGTACATGAGACACTATTTCTGTTCTTTTTGGGTTGATGTCTCTATGCTGACTCATGTTGAGTTTCTAGTATAGAGCTCCCACTTGCAGGTGTTCTCAGCGGTCGCACGGTGCATTGGCTAGTATGAGATTGTTCGTTTTTGGGGAGATTGAGATAGAGATGTGGCAGTGTCATGCCAACTCATGTGCGAGTGGGAGATGTTAGTAATGGGCGCCCATGTGGCATGACCATTTAAATTTAACATTTGATCCTTATCCAAATAGGTTTTGATTTTTGAAATCAAACCTATTTAGGATAACCACTCTTGAAACAGACGTTATCAGTTTGAACTGATATAGATAGATATAATATATATTAGATATTATCTGTATCTTAACTGATATGGATAGATATTATAATATATTAAATATCTGATATGGTTATGGGTAATCTGTGAAAAAGAAAAAATAACGTAGTCTGTTTTTCTACCCACATTCTGACTCTCTCCCAAAAAAACACAACGATCAAGTCTTTGACACTGTGGTTGCTGTGGGTGATATTCAATCTGTGATATCACTCCACTGCTGGGTTGGTTCAGAAAGAAGTTCCCTGGAAGCACGTGATTTATCCAAGAAGGTATGATCTGATTATTTTAATTCGCTGCATATTCTGTATTTTTGAGTTTACAATATCTAATTCCATTGGACATAGAAAGCAAACCTCAATGTTATAAGCTGATCAGTTCTACAATCCAGAGTCTTTCATAAAATAAATAAAAATTCACCAACCATTCATACAGTGTTTTTAACTCACAATTAATGACAATACAAAACATAAAGATCTTCATGATAATGAAATTTTTTTCAGACCTAGTCCTAGAATTGGTTTATAAATGACATTTTCAAATAATTAGGCTACTCAGATGCAATAAAAAAAAAATGCTCTCGAACTGTCTCATCCAAGCAGGCTACAAAAAGTTCACTCCGGTTGTATAGAAGTTAGCCACTACCTGAGTTGATCGTGCCTCAAACAAGATCAAGTTTCAACAATAAGTCCATGACATTTCATTCAGACATAATCATAATGATATAATAATATTAATAATAACAGCAAACCCTCATTTGGGTACCCTCCCTTTTAGTCAAAAAGCCAACAACCAATACTAAAAAGTCAAAGATTCTCTTTTCTCTCTACTTTTTGTATATCTTTTCGTAAAAAGCTAAAAAATCATCCCAAACATACTAGTTTTTTTAGCTCATATTTTGGCCAAATAGCCAAAAAATTATTAAATTAGCCTGTTCCCAAACGAGGCCTAAATGCTAAAATATGTTTTTCCAAATTTTCTTAATGCACTTTTCCAAAAAAACTCAGGCAAATCATCCAATTCAGAGAGGTTAATATATTATTAATGACGCCAGTGTGTACACATGCAGTATGTGAATGATGCATAATTGTTTCTTTTCCCCCCAAAAAATTAATCTATGGTATCTTACTTGGTGAGGAGATCCAGACCATGAGCTTGATCTTGATCTACATAATTTGGTCAAAAATGGAGGTTACTAATTTCATTGTTAGTGTGCTACTCTATTTTGTTTTGTGGAGGACTCACTTGTAGGTCGTAATAGGTGAACTTATCATCCAATAGGTATTGTGAGAATTAATGACGTTTTCATCAAACGCTATTAAAAAACGTCACTAATTGTTAATTTTCAGTGACAATTTGAAAATTTTGTTACAAAATGTCACTAATTATAAGTTTTAGTGACAATTTTAAAAAATCATCAAAAAAAATGTCACTAATTTTTAACTTTCAGCAACAATTTGAAAAATTTGTCAGTAATTATAAATTTTAACGGAATTAAGTCTAACTATTAAGACCTATTAGCAGTTTATCCTTTTGTTTTTCAGTGCTACTCTATTTTGTTTTTCAATTTTAATCTTATCATTTTACCAAAAATACATACATAAACATAATAATAATAAATTAATAAAACAATAAAGTAAGAAAAAAAAATGAGATTAACGTCTTTACAACTTTGCCGTAAATCTTTGAGGGCATACTTCACCTTACCTCCTATGGTTTGGACCATGTGCGGTTTGCCATCCTAACATTTGGAAATAATCACATAACCCTATGTGGTTTGTGGATTAAAACGCACACTAACTTCTGTTAACAAAACAGGTAAATTGAACTTTTTACCCTCGTCTTCTCTCTCTCTCTCTCTCTCTCTATATATATATATATTCTTTCTTCTTCCTCCCCATTGTTGCCAACTATAGCAAATCACTTTACCGATTCTCATTTATTCATGTTGCTTTGGCACTAACGATGATAATAACACAATGTCTTCACTGACGCAAACAAATTATCTCCACTGTGTGTTGTGAAAGAATTGTTTTCTATCTATTAAATACACACACATATATATAGTTTGGCAACAAAGAAGTATTAGATTTAGACAACTAAAATAAAAGAAAAATAGATAGAAAAAGAGGGTGAGAGATTGATGTGTCACCTGAGGAGTGGAAAATCAAATCTGGGTATTGGCCATTTTAAGAGTTTGTAATTGATTAAACATTTTTGTTGAACTAGAAAAGAAGAAAAATATAAATACAGAATTAGAAAGAAATTTTTTGTCGAAATCCACAGCGCTACTGACATTTAGTGGCTTTCATGTAATTTCTTTTTCATTCATGCGTGACACCTTCGGTATTCTACTAATTTCTTGACGAGGGTGCGGTGCATGTAGATTGGTGAAGTGATTATGCAGCGGGTTGGTGAAGTGATTATTTAGTGGGAGTGGTGTGATCATGGGGGAAGTTGGAAAAAAGAAAAGAAGAAGAGAAAAGGAGAAGAAAAAAAAGAAAAGAAGCTAGTGCTTGCAAAACTTGGCGGCGCTTAGAATGAGAAGTTCCAGTATCTTCTAGCTAACGCCTGGAGAACTTGGCAAAGGTACCATTACCTTCCAGCTAGTGCTTAGAGAACTTAGTATAAGTATCATTACTTTCCAGCTGGTGTCTAGTAAATTGACATTTTGTTATGAAAATGTGTATTCTTGGCTTACCATGCTTAAGATAGGTAAAATAGAGTTTGTTTATCATTATTATCCCAATGTATCTGTGTATATCAAGTATGGCGATGGTTATGGTTAAATGAGTACGGATTGTCTTATATGACTAGGCAGAGGTTGTTAAACAAGTGTTGTTTCCGTTTACGTGTAAGATGTATGCGTATGTACTTGGGCATATTGGTGAGTTGTTGAAAGTGTTTTTTTTTTACCATGAGTTTAAGGCCAAGAAATGCGATGAATGTACTAAAAATAAACATGTTTTCAAATAACCAGTGGTGAGTGATATTTATGAAATGGCAAATGAGAAGGGAAGGTGAACCGTTTGTATTGTTGAATAAATTCGATGATTTTGGAAAAAGTACATATGTAAGTATACTTTGGTTATAAACCATCACATTATTTATATAGTATGAGATGAAACATTCATGATCATTGTTCTCTATAAGTTATTATTGTTAGGATCATGTTGGGATCCTTATTGGACATTATGTTCATCCCACGTTGCTAAATTTTTTTTTTCCAGGTGAATGTTGAGAAGTGGTTCAAGATCGAGGATCTTCTTCATCTATATTGGCCACAATGCCTTTTTATTTGTTGGCGGAGCGCCGTTGTTGTAAATAAAAAAGGGTTGGACCTTTTCTTTTATATGTAATGATGTAAGCTTGCGGGCAATTTATTTAATTATAACTCATGTTGCATTCATCTTGCATTCGAATGAGAGAACCTTTACTTAATTGTTTTTATTAATGTATTGAATTTTTGTACGTTATTTCTGAAATTGTATTATAATAATGGATTTGGTAATGGTATCCGTGAAATAAAAAGTGGGGCGTTACAACTTGGTATTAGTGTTGTGGGAAGTGGATTTACTATAGCGAGTTTGTTATGCTTGGTGAGGGCATTTTCATATCGTTTGGATAGGTGTTGGGACTTATGTGTTGCATTTATGTAAATATAGTGTTAAGTTTCTAGGATGATACTTGTCGCCGGTCGACTCACTTTGAGGTCTTGTTGGAAACATGCTTGATCAACGTGGTGTAGCTTGCTTTTCGTGCTTATCGGAGGGGTTTAGTCTCCTTGAATATGAGAGCCCTACAGTTTGGACTCCCGTGGTTCTGAATCTGATTTCACAAGTGTAATGTGAAATAGATATACACAAATGAGTCCAAATCCGACAAATCTTTTGGAAAATTGATGTTGAATAAAAAATGTCAAAAATGGACCGCTTTGCCAGATTTTAGAGTCGCCACCTAAATATGTTTGGAAAAGTTAGGAAACCCGTGACTCGTGCCAAAGGCCATTAGTCCATCATCACCAAAGTGTCTTGGCTCGAGAACTTAGGTATGAGAGGGAAAGGTCATGAATTAAGCACCCTACTCACCGGATCAAAGATCGGCCTCTACTAATCATGATATGATTATTATGTACATTATATGCTCTTTTTCCGATTATTATGCTATCATTACTAGGTGACACATACAAGTATAGACTAATTCACAGAAGTTGGAACGCTTTGATTTCATGTTTGTTTTGAAAAGTGTTTTGAATATGTACCACTTGACAAAGTGATCTCATACTTATATTCATTCAAATCATCCAAACTTAAGCGAAGAGCCTCCATTCACAAGCATTTCAAACAAGTATATTAACTAAGCACTTAGCCTCATGGTAGATATGCTTGACATGGCAACAATCGCACGCATGTAATATGCTAAAGCAAAAACATGCGTACCCCAAAATATCCGAAGCGAGCCAAAAGAAAGAAAATAGTTGGAAAAATGCATGATCCTAACTATGAAATGCCTAATGCAACACATGCAATATGCATTAATAGGCTCGGCACCTAGCATGGCATGTGAGTCAATTCAAGCATGCAGTAAAGCACGTATTTGATTTAAGAAAGTTGAAATTGACATTGATTAGTATGATGAGCTGAACCTTTATGCATGGAAGACGAATGGATGCAAGTCATGGAAAATGCTGAGGAAAATATGATGCTATATGCTATCCATCATAAACAAGTAAATAAAAGGGAGAAAGAAATGGGGGTTGGAAGACATACATGCATTATTACATATATGCCCTCACGTAGGAGGGTCCGAATGCCCAAGTATCTAAATTTTAACTAGCTATTACAAACCGAATGAACTAATTAACTATTCTAACTAACTAATTGTAATAACCCGACTCTCTCATCTGCTTTGATTCCCTAATTATATGTGTGATTATATGTGTGCTTATGTACTTGATGTGAAATTACATGTTTAAATGTGTGAATTCCATATTTCTGAACGTGTATCTGTCGATTATAAGAACATCTGCTGAAATTACAACCTTTGGATTGAAAATTGAAAGCCTTAGAGGCACGATAAACCGAAATTGACTTTACAATTATGATTAGCATGATTTTTAGAACATAATATGAAGTTTTGTAAAAATTTGATTCGTAATGAATTAGTTAGTTTTTTTTTTTGGGCTAAAACTCCTAGAGTTATACTGTGAAACTGAAATTAATGACTTTAATGAGTTCAGAAACCAAAATTGAGTGCATGAATATGTTAATGAGAATTTTTAGAGCCATTTGGGAAGTATAATTGAAAATTTATTTTGTCTGATTAGTTAAGGCTTGTTTGGCAAGTAGTTTAGCTATATACATATATATGTAATGTAAGCCCCTTTTGAGCTCATCTCCTCTCATTTTGGTGAGTGGAAAAATCTGGAGAGTCACCCAAGAGAGAGAAAGAAAATAAGAGAATTGGAGATTGGAAGAGTAATTTAAAGATTGGCTCAAGGTAAGTGTTAATCAACTCAAATACTAACAATATTTCTTCAATTGCTTGGAATCAAGTCTTAAAATGAAGTTTCTTACATGTATATAAGTTAGGGTTTTGGGTTATGGTCTTAACTTAACCAATTTCATGAAATTGAAAATGTAATCTTTGGATTTGGCTAATTAAAGGGTTGATTCTTGTGTTTTGAGTTGTCTTGAGTTGGATTGTGGGCCATTGCCTTTTTATCTTTAATTTTGGCATGTTTTTAGCTCATGCATATATGTATGTATATGTTTGTATCTATATATCATGAAAAGATGAAGAAGATGAAGGAATATAAAAGTTAGAGTTGTATATGCCAAATTAAAGTAAGTTATGATCCACTTGAGTTTGTTAATGTGTACATTTGATCCTTTTGAAATGCTTACAATTGAATAAGAATTAAACAAATCAGACAAATGACTAAAGAGAAAAGACCAAGGAAAAGTGAATTACTTACAAGTTGTGTGCCATGTGTAGGTCACGTACCGGAAGCGACCGTTGCTCGACTAAACCGCTGTGAGTAATAATAGTGTAACGATATGTTTATTTCTATATTGTTGTTTATAAATTATGTACCTTGATTGTGTTTGGTATATTCAAGATAAAGTGTGCTAAATTGTGCTATGATTTATGTATTATGATTGTGAATGGCATACGTTACATAAAACATACCTTGGTGAAAACGATTGAGCAATGGCACAAGTATGAGCAATGGCATATGAAATGGACCTAAGGTCGTTCTGTTTCCGTTATATATGATGGCCTTAAGGCCGAGGGAGGTGGAGACATGTCGATGTTCCATCTACCCTACCATGATATGAATTATTATGATTAATGGCTCTAAGGAAAAAGGAGATGGAGACATGCCGATGTTCCATCTACCCTATAAAGTCTAGAACAGCTGTTGATATGTTTGGCCCAAGGCCGTTATGTATTATGTTGGGCCTGAGGCCATTATGCATCATGTTGGGCCTAAGGCCGTTTCGTCTTACGTTGGGCCCTAGGCCCTTCCGTTTTATATGGGCCCGAGGCCGTTTTGGAATATGATTATGGGGACATGTATACGTTAAATAAATATTCTCCAAGACATATGCCCATTCACCCGAACCTCCTTACATTATTATTATTCACTAAGCCTTGCTTACTCCGTTTTTATATATGTTTATGTAGGTGAAGCTTGGAGGACAGCCCTAGGTCACCTTCAGGAAACTTTTGATGGGCCAGTTTTCTTCAGCCTCCAAATGGAGCCTTTTGTCTTTTGAAATTGTCTCCACATTTGTTAAGTCTTTTGAAGCCTGTTGCTTGGACTTGTGAATATGTAATTTTTTTTTTTGGGTTGTTAACGTACATGATTTGTACATATATATATGAACCGTGTATATGAATCATCTGACTATGGTGTTTAATGATCTTGGCATATAAGCACTGCACAATGGACATTCTGCTATTTATTTGCTATCGCTTTAGGCCCCGTTATGGATTAGCATTTATTTTGTAAAACTTTTGCTTTTGAGGCCTCAGTACAAGCTGGTCACGACCAAACTTTTACGGGTAGGTTTGGGTTGTGACACTAATATAAGTTCAAATAAATCTAAGTACTTAGTTACAATATACTACTATTAAAGCATTAATTTCATGAGCCACAGATAGCGAAGAAGTGCACATGCGTGAACATGAATTTCTGCCCCAAAACATCTTTGTTTACTGCTAATTTCTATTATGTGCTGCAGTTAGAAAATTAAACTGTTTTCTTCCCAGCCTCTGCTTTGTTCTGCCATGAAAATGGCATTGCCTATGTAAAATTAAGTGGCCGGCTAACCAGAAAAAGTGGTCGGCCGGATGGTTAGGTGGCTGGCTGGCCACTATTTTGGGGGTCTGCCCTGCTGCAACAGAAAGGAAACAGAGCACAAACAGAGTATTTTCAGGGGATGTTTGTCCTGCTTGCCTCTCCCTATCATGAAACAGATTAAGGGAGGGGAAGCCTCGATTTGCAAACCATCAATCAATGCAAACTTGTTGTGTGATGATCTATGAATTGACGGGACAAAGTGTCACAGCCCAAACCCACCGCTAGAAGTTCGGGCATGACCCATTCAAAAACAGACATGTAACCTGGTATATATAGCATATAGGGCTTTATTGGAAGCACAAAACATTAAAAGAATATTAAACCAAACAAACTCCATTGAGCTATTTCTAATATGCCAGGATCTCATACATCACATGCACCATGATAGGCCGAAAATATTCCTTAGCAGTACTTATACACAAACACATATATAGACCCAACCCTATAATCGGGCAGGTACAAAACTGTTGAAGTTATATACATTCAACCTTGGAAGGATGGTCAAGAAGTAAGCCAATTATCTTAATAAACTTCACAGAATAAGTGGCTTCGTAAGTGCCTGGATACACGAAGGTTGACAAAAGAAATCGGGCGTCATGGTTTAGGATTGACCACCTAGTTGGTTGCCTACAGAAACAGACATACCAGAGAATGAGCCGGGCTCAGTGAATAGTAATACATAAATGAAGCAATGCTCAACTTGAAATATGACATATATCAATACATATGGAAGTGCAGAGGTCACATAGGTAGCCTGATTCTATGTTCATCTTATAATGGCCTTAGGCCCAGTCTTGAACATAACAGCTTAACATATCACATCTTAAATCATAATGGCTTGAAGCCTTTGAACATGGTGGCATGATGCCCTTGAACATGGTGGCATGATGCCCTTAAACATGGTGGCATAAAGCCCTTAATTAGGGTGGCATTACGCCCTTGGATAATTTGGCATTAAGCCCTTGAATATACTTATACGAACTCAAGAGGTGTCTCACACGGATTCTAGAGGTGGCTCACGTCGTAGCACTTAGTTCCGTGTAGCACTTTGTTTTATATCATAACAACTTATATTGAATGGCCCTAGGCCCAGAGTCTTATAGAAGGAAGATATTTTATCTTTCCCATTTCTTTCTTTACATACTTGAAACATACGTGAAACATTAACATACATACTTGAAACATTAACATAGTTGCGTAAACGAAATGCTAATGAAAATCATTAGTCATATGTAAAGCGGATAATGATACTACTACTCACAGTGTTGTGATGATGTGCTTGTTCCTCCCGGAGTGTGCCCTGCACACATTCAACCTTTATAATTTAGTTTCCTTTTCATATCAAATTACTTTCTGTTTCGTTTTACTTCGAAGGAATTTATACATATTAAAAGGCATCAAATACATATTTCGACAACATTAGAGGGTTCTATACGCAAAACGGAGCGATCCACGTTTTTCAGCATGGGTCATACGTGCGGCTGTGAGCCCCGCACGTGCGGCAAACTCCCCCGCACGTGCGGCAGAATGCTCCCGCACGTGCCTTTTAAGCAGAACCAAGCCCAAAATTTTCAGCATTTGCCGCACGTGCGGCAGTGACTCCCGCACGTGCGGCGATTCCCCTGTTTTGGTCTGAAATTTGCATCAAAATCCCATTCTTTTGGGAGTGTTTGCAAGACTCTAAAATGGATCTTTTCATTGCCAAATTATGGTTCAAAAAGCATGGAATTTAAGGTACAATATACAATACTCTAGCTTGAATTAAATCCATGCACACAACTCAATTCAATGGACCAAAAGTTGAAACTCATAAACACACTTCCATGTCTTGAGGTTCTTAGCTTCACATGCACGTAACATAACATAGATACACAAAATCATGCTCATAATAATGAATACCAACTTGATAAAGAAGGAAACACATGATGATAGGATTAACATACCAAAATTTCAAAACACACACACACACACACACACACAAGACCTCCATCACAATTAGATCATTCTATATCAAAACTTCCTATTTCACCTTGGGGAAGAGGTTTGGACTAGGGGAAGTTGACCTTACCTTAGCTTCAATCCCTCTCAAGGCTTCCTTGTTCTTCCTCTCAACACTTTACTCCCAGAGAACATTTTATGAGGTAGGTCTTAAGTCTTTCACTCTATGAGAAGCTTATAGATATATATAGATATATTGTTTGAATAAGGACAAAAAGTAATCGTTTAAACATCCGAAATTGAAATTTCCCAAAAATGCCTAATATTACCCAAAAATTATGCTGATCACATATATAAAATCAATTTCAGATAATTAAGCCCTTAAGGCCTCCAATTTCAATTCAAACCTTCTAATGTAACAGATACTTTCCTTGTTGAACAGATAGACTTCCTTTAAACATATGGTTCACTTACTTAACTTTAATTCCTCATAGGATTTCACAATAAGCATTCGAAATCATAAAAGAGGATCCGAAAACATAGCAGAGAACATGTACGAGGGTCGGGTTATTACACTCTCCCCCCCTTAAATAAGTTTGGTCCCTCAAACTTGTTTTACCTTAGGATAGAAACAAATGTGGATACTGATGTTGCATTTCCTCCTCCTTTTCCCAAGTTGCGTCGGTTCCGTAATGTTCTTGCCATTCCACTTTTACCATTAGAATTTCTCGGTTTCGTAATTGTTTCACTTGTCGGTCCAAAATGCGGATTGGTTTTTCCTCATAAGTTAACTTATCATCTAGCTCAATTTGGTGATAATCAATAACATGAGACGGATCCGCAAGATACCCTTGAAGCATAGAGACATGAAACACATTATGTACTTGACTCATATTTGGCGGGAGAGCAACTCGGTAAGCTACTGGACTTACTCTTTCCAGAATTTGAAAGGCACCAACATAACGGGGTGTCAATTTGCCTCTTTTTCCAAATCTTGGGTGGCCTTTCATCGGAGTGACCTTCATAAAGACATGATCATCCGCTTTAAATTCTAAGTTCCTCCGTCGGTTGTCTGCATAACTTTTCTGTCCATTTTGAGCAGTTTTCAATCTCTCCCGAATAATTTTAACCTTTTCAGTGGTCAACTGAACAATTTCAGGTCCGAGTAAGGATTTATCTCCAACTTCAGCCCAACATACGGGAGAACGACATGGTCTTCCATACAGAGCTTCATAGGGTGCCATTTCAATACTTGAGTGGTAACTATTGTTGTATGCGAACTCTATCAATGGTAGGTGGGTTTCCCAACTTTCTTGAAAATCTAACACATACATTCGGAGCATATCCTCTAGAGTCTGTATCGTTCTCTCAGATTGCCCATCAGTCTGAGGATGAAAAGCTGTGCTGAACTTTAACTCGGTACCCATGGCTTCTTGTAAACTTTGCCAGAATCTGGAAACAAACTTCGGATCTCTATCTGACACAATTGAGACCGGTACACTATGCAGCCTTACAATTTCGTTCACATAAATTACTGCCAATTTGTCTGCATTATATTGAGTCTTCACAGGTAAGAAATGGGCAGACTTAGTTAATCGGTCCACAATGACCCATATTGAATTCATGCCTCGAGGAGTCTGTGGTAACCCCACGACGAAATCCATGGTCAAATGTTCCCACTTCTATTCTGGGATTGGAAGGGGCTGTAGTAACCCTGCTGGCCTCTGATGCTCCGCTTTCACTTGCTGACATTGCAAACATTTAGAGACGAACTCCGCGATCTCTTTCTTCATACTTGGCCACCAAAAATTTTGTTTCAAATCTCGGTACGTTTTGGTACTCCCTGGATGTATTGCGAATCTTGAAGTGTGTGCTTCTTCTATCAGTTTCTGTTTAAGCTACAACACATTGGGGACACATACTCGATTTTGGAATTTGAGAATCGAATCCACTAAACTGAACCCCGGTTTTGGTTTTTCCTCTAACTCATCACATACCCTCTTTAGAGTATCATCCTCCATTTGATGTAACTTGATTTCTTCAAGTAAAATCGGTTGGGCCATTACTGCTGCTAATACTACCTCCTGTCCATGTATCACAAGCTTCACATTCATTTTATCCAACTCCTTTATCAATTCCTTTTGTTCCGTAACCAGGTTAGCCAAACCTCCCATATTTTTCTGACTAAGAGCATCTGCAACCGTGTTGGCCTTACCAGGATGATAATGGATTTATAAATCGTAGTCTTTAATTAACTCTAACCACTGACGCTGCCGCATGTTCAATTCCTTCTGGGTAAAAAGGTACTTGAGACTTTTGTGGTCGGTGTAAACTTCACAGGTAGTACCATACAAATAGTGCCGCCATATCTTTAAAGCAAAAACTACCGCCGCGAGCTCAAGATCATGCGTGGGATAATTCTTTTCATGGGGTTTAAGCTGTCGTGAAGCATAGGCGATAACCCTTCCACCTTGCATAAGCACACACCCTAATCCTTTATGGGACACATCACTGTAAATTACAAACCCTTCGGTGCCAGACGGTAAAGCCAGAACTGGAGTCGTGGTTAACTTCATCTTCAATTCCTGGAAAGCAGATTCCCGCTCTTTTGACCATTCAAATGCAACTCCCTTTCGAGTCAATTGTGTAAGTGGCACAACAATTTTGGAAAAATCTTGAACAAATCTCCTGTAATAGCCAGCTAACCCCATAAAACTACGCACTTCGGTCACATTGGTAGGAGTCGGCCATTTCACAATCGCCTCAATTTTGTGTGGATCAACAGAAACTTCTTCCTTTGTGATAATATGCCCCAGAAATGCCACCTCGAGTAGCCAGAATTCACATTTCTTTAGCTTTGCATACAATTTCTTTTCCCGGAGGGTTTGAAGAATTAAGCGAAGATGGGTCTCATGAGCTTCCGCATTCTTTGAATAAATAAGGATATCGTCAATAAAAACTACTACAAATTCATCCAAATAGGGCTTAAAGACACGGTTCATCAAATCCATAAAGGCTGCTGGGGCGTTAGTAACTCCAAAGGGCATAACCAAAAATTCATAACGACCGTACTAGGTTCGAAAAGCTGTCTTCTCAACATCGTCAGCCTTGACTTTTAATTGATGGTACCCAGACCGTAGATCAATCTTGGAAAAGACTTGTGCCCCTTGAAGCTGATCAAATAAGTCATCGATTCTTGGCAATGGATACTTATTCTTGATTGTGACTTTGTTAAGTTCTCTGTAATCGATACAAAGTCGGAGTGTTCCATCTTTCTTCTTTACGAACAAAACTGGTGCACCCCACGGAGATACACTCGGACGGATAAATCCTTTGTCCAGTAAATCTTGCAACTGCATTTTCAATTCTTTCATCTCAACTGGTGACATTCTGTACGGAGTCTTAGAAATGAGTTGAGTCCCTGGTGTTATTTCAATTGTAAATTCAATTTCACGGTCTATTAACTGTCCTGGTAATTCTTCTGGAAAGACGTCCGGAAATTCACAGACAACTGGAATCATGTCGGTATTCCCATTCACCACTTGCCCCTCTAGAACACTGCATAAATACCCCTGGCACCCTTTCTGAATTAATTTACAAGCCCTTGCTGTGGAAATTAAATAAGGTGGAGAAGTCACTCCATGTCCCTGAAAGGTAGACTCTGATTGTCCCGGAGGGTGGAAACTGATTTGTTTAGTCAAACAATCTATAGTTGCACCACATTCACCCAACCAGTCCATTCCCAGAATAATATCAAAATAGGCCATATCAAGAGGTAACAGATTGGCATATACCCGGATATCCCCAAGTTGGAGTTCATAAGCAGCATATACAGAAGTACAAATCATAGGGCCTCCCAAAGGTGAAGACACACACAACATATAAGACAGTTTTTCTTCAGTTTTATCTAAATTAGGAGCAAATAGTTTCGACACAAAAGAGTGGGTGGAGCCAGAATCAAATAATACATGAGCGAAATGCCCGTGAACAATAAATGTACCTGACACCACTGTTGCCGCATTTTGCACATCTCCCGGAACCAATGCGAACACCCTGCCTTGTCTCGCAGTGTCTTTATTATTAGTAGGTTTGGCAGTGGTCTTGGTGTTGGAAGTTGGTGCAGACCCCGCTGAACTTGTAGCGGTCCTATTATTACTCTGTTGACTTCTTTGAGGGCAATCCTTGATCAAATGACCCGTCTTACCACACTGAAAACAGGCTCCAGACTTCCGATAGCACGTCCCACGATGCTTCTTCCCACATTCCGGACAAGTCGATATTGATTCCTGACTAGGGGTGGAAGTATTTAAACTCTCCAAAGTCTGCTTCTTGTTTGGTGGGGTAGGTAACCCCTTCGACCATTGAGTATTTTGCCTCTTCCCTTTCCATTCTGAAATTCGGCTATGAGTAGCGAGATTCCCTTCCGCTATAACAGCTCTCTCCAACACATCAACGTAAGTGGGTAACTTCAACATGTTGACCTTATCCAGGATAGCGCTCCGTAATCCCTCTTCAAATTTACGCGCCTTCTTATAATCCGTGTCCACCATATGAGGTGCAAACCGAGCTAATTCTGCAAATTGGGCTTCGTATTCGGCGACGGTTTTGTTCCCTTGTCTGAGAGTTTCGAATTCTGTTACCTTCTTATCTTGCATGCTTTGAGGGAAATACTTATCATAAAACAGTTCTAGGAATCTTTCCCATGTTAATCCTGGGTGTGTAATCCTTGTAAGCATCCACCATCTCTGCGCCTCATCCTCAAGTGTGAAGGCAGCCAGTTGCATTTTTTGAGCTTCGGTGCAAGGAAAGACTTCAAATAATTTTTCTATTCCCAACACCCATGCCTCAGCTTTCATTGGTTCTATCCCTCCTTTGAATGATGAGGGTTGCATCTTTTTAAACTCCTTGGTCAGAGCAATGGTTCGATCTTCAGCATGAAAATCTTGCATTACAGGTGGAGGTACCGGTGGTGGTTGTTGTTGTTGTGGCTGTTGCTGTTGTTACCGTAGGGTCTCTGCCATTTCCATAGTCATTCTCTCCATTCTATCTAACCGTGAAGAAGTAGCATCTTCTGCATCCTCTGTCCTTGTCCTCACCATAGCCTGCACAACAATCATTTATATACAATATATTCAAAATTGTTAGCCTTATCAGAGTATACTTAACGTTGCCATCGATCTTTCATATACTTTCAGGATGTCATGCAAGATGCCTAAAGCTTTTCTAGACACCCTAAAGCTCAATGGATCTGTGTGTGAGATAGCAACTCGTGCTCTGATACCACTTGTCACAGCCCAAACCCGCCCCTAGAAGTTCGGGCATAACCCATTCAAAAACAGACATGTAACCTGGTATATATAGCACAAAACATTAAAAGAATATTAAACCAAACAAACTCCATTGAGCTATTTCTAATATGCCAGGATCTCATACATCACATGCACCATGATAGGCCGATAAAGTCCAAAAATATTCCTTAGCAGTACTTATACACAAACACATATACAGACCCAGCCCTATAATCGGGCAGGTACAAAACTGTTGAAGTTATATACATTCAACCTTGGAAGGATGGTCAAGAAGTAAGCCAATTATCTTAATAAACTTCACAAAATAAGTGGCTTCGTAAGTGCCTGGATACACAAAGGTTGACAAAAGAAACCGGGCGTCATGGTTTAGGATTGACCACCTGGTTGGTTGCCTACAGAAACAGACATAACAGAGAATGAGCCGGGCTCAGTGAATAGTAATACATAAATGAAGCAATGCTCAACTTGAAATATGACATATATCAATACATATGGAAGTGCAGAGGTCACATAGTTAGCCTGATTCTGTGTTCATCTTATAACGGCCTTAGGCCCAGTCTTGAACATAACAGCTTAACATATCACATCTTAAATCATAATGGCTTGAAGCCCTTGAACATGGTGGCATGATGCCCTTGAACATGGTGGCATGATGCCCTTAAACATGGTGGCACAAGGCCCTTAAACATGGTGGCATAAAGCCCTTGATTAGGGTGGCATTACGCTCTTGGATAATTTGGCATTAAGCCCTTGAATATACTTATACGAACTCAAGAGGTGTCTCACACGGATTCTAGAGGTGGCTCACGTCGTAGCACTTAGTTCCGTGTAGCACTTTGTTTCATATCATAACAACTTATATTGAATGGCCGTAGGCCCAAAGTCTTATAGAAGGAAGATATTTTATCTTTCCCATTTCTTTCTTTACATACTTGAAACATACGTGAAACATTAACATACATACTTGAAACATTAACATAGTTGCGTAAACGAAATGCTAATGAAAATCATTAGTCATATGTAAAGCGGATAATGATACTATTACTCACAGTGTTGTGATGATGTGCTTGTTCCTCCCGGAGTGTGCCCTGCACACATTCAACCTTTATAATTTAGTTTCCTTTTCATATCAAATTACTTTCTATTTCGTTTTACTTCGAAGGAATTTATACATATTAAAAGGCATCAAATACATATTTCGACAACATTAGAGGGTTCTACACGCAAAACGGAGCGATCCACGTTTTTCAGCATGGGCCGCACGTGCGGCTGTGAGCCCCGCACGTGCGGCAGAATGCCCCCGCACGTGCCTTTTAAGCAGAACTAAGCCCAAAATTTTCAGCATTTGCCGCACGTGCGGCAGTGACTCCCGCACGTGCGGCAATTCCCCTGTTTTGGTCCGAAATTTGCATCAAAATCCCATTCTTTTGGGAGTGTTTGCAAGACTCTAAAATGGATCTTTTCATTGCCAAATTATGGTTCAAAAAGCATGGAATTTAAGGTACAATATACAATACTCTAGCTTGAATTAAATCCATGCACACAACTCAATTCAATGGACCAAAAGTTGAAACTCATAAACACACTTCCATGTCTTGAGGTTCTTAGCTTCACATGCACGTAACATAACATAGATACACAAAATCATGCTCATAATAATGAATACCAACTTGATAATGAAGGAAACACATGATGATAGGATTAACATACCAAAATTTCAAAGCACACACACACACACACACAAGACCTCCATCACAATTAGATCATTCTATATCAAAACTTCCTATTTCACCTTGGGGAAGAGGTTTGGACTTGGGGAAGTTGAACTTACCTTAGCTTCAATCCCTCTCAAGGCTTCCTTGTTCTTCCTCTCAACACTTTACTCCAAGAGAACATTTTATGAGGTAGGTCTTAAGTCTTTCACTCTCCGAGAAGCTTATAGATATATATAGATATATTGTTTGAATAAGGACAAAAAGTAATCGTTTAAACATCCGAAATTGAAATTTCCCAAAAATGCCTAATATTACCCAAAAATTATGCTGATCACATATATAAAATCAATTTCAGATAATTAAGCCCTTAAGGCCTCCAATTTCAATTCAAACCTTCTAATGTAACAGATACTTTCCTTGTTGAACAGATAGACTTCCTTTAAACATATGGTTCACTTACTTAACTTTAATTCCTCATAGGATTTCACAATAAGCATTCGAAATCATAAAAGAGGATCCGAAAACATAGCAGAGAGCATGTACGAGGGTCGGGTTATTACACAAAGTCTCAATAAATGGAAAGTAAAGACCAACAAAACCTCCTCTCTATCATGGAGTTATCTCAAGGGAGGTGGTGGACATTGATTCTTGAGCCATTATCATCACTAGAGAGTATGAAATGACTCAAGACTCAATGGATTTAATTAACGTCCGATTGAACCTAAATTGATTTTATTACTCTTGTTACCATTTTAGTCCAATTTTATTAGCCTCTTTTAATTACCTTTCCATTCTTTAATCATTTAGTCCAAAAATGGGAATTAAGTCCACTAAATGGAGGGAAGTGTCAAACAATAAGTTATTCTTAACATGAGAGAGATGTAATGTCTTGGTAATGAGCCTCTGAAGAGATTAAACAATTAAGCATGGAAGGGTCTCTTTCGCATGCTTTAAACAACACTCATTTGAAACAACTCTCAAACAAATAAAACCAAGAAAGGAGGGAGGGTGTAGAGATGGTTATTACAAGTGTGAATATATGTATGAAAATCATAAAATAAAATCTATCAACTCAATTAGGTTGGTGTCTAAGGCCTAAACTGCCAAACCTATGAGGACTACAACACTACAAGCATACTATACAAAGCATGAATGAAGTAAACACACTAAAACAGTCTTAAAACTCACAAAAACAATGGTGAAATTAGCATGAAAAAGCTAAAAAAGTTAACTAAAATAATGGAGAAATGAAGCTAGTAAGCAAGCATAAGGAGGGGTGGCTAACTCCTCCATTTTTTGAACTTCAAAACTACATTTTTAGCCTCTAAAAAACTCTGAAAAGCAGTGATAAAATGTTGGAAAAAAGTTGAGAAAGAAGTGGGAAACACAAGGGCAAAAGCTTAGAAAAAAAGGTTCAAAGAATGGTGGTTAACCCTATCACCTTTGATAGCTTTAAGCCACAAGTGTCAACCCATAAAAATAATGTAAAACCAGTACAAAAACAACAACAAAAGATAAATGAGAAGTAGTGTAAATAAGGCCAAGGTTATACCTCTTGAAGATGAGAAACTCTTTGATTCACAAACTCATAAGTAAGCACCCTCAAGAGTTGAAATTTAAACTCAAGAATCTCAGCAAAGAGAGCTAAAATATTGGTTTAGAAAGTATAGGTAGGGTGTATGTGTGTTGCAAGAGAGAGAGAGAGAAAGAGAGAGAGAGAGAGAGATATTTTCAAGAATTTGAGCTCTTGGAATTTTTTGTAACCTAAAAACATAAGTTATGGTCCTCTATATATAGAAAACCTGATGCCTCAATCGTAAATATCTATATTAAGCCAGCTGGTGCAGTGCATGTACATGAGGAAAATATCTGCTAGTCGAGAAACCTGGCTGGCCGACCGACTGGTCAAGTAGGGGACGACCGGCTACCAATTTTTGGCCAGCTGGCCATTTGTTGACCTGCAAGCCTCTAGGTGGTCAGGCTTGAAAAAAATCAAGTTTTGGTCCAAAGGTGATGCAAGGTATAGCGTAGCTTTTTGCTGAAACTTGAGAATCGAGGCTTTTTGCTGAGAAAATTGAGCATGTGTACAGTATAGCTTTTCACCATTAGGCAATCAACATGAGGTGCCCAAGTCTTAAGGGCGGTCAAAAATGGGGTGTGTATACGTGGTTTCTGATAAGAATTCCTTGAGAGTTGCGGGATGAGTTGTTATCTTTACGGACTTGATTCGATTATGTAATTAAGTGTTTAATTGTCTATATGTTTCGGGGTTAAGTGTGTCTCATAACTTAAGGGTAGTGAGTGTGCCCCTCGGGGAAGGCTGTTTTGTTGTTCACTAAGTTTGGTTTTGTTTTTGGGTTTTATAGGATGCCTACACTAGGTAATAGAGAACGAATTGGGAGTAGGAGTGCCGGTAGGGGCACAACGGTTCATTTAGTAGCTGTTGTTGTAGCATCAGTTATTGGCAATGAAGTTGCACGCAAGATTATAAGAGTAATGCAAGAGGTTCTAACTCACAATAAAGGAGGCAACGGGCATACCCTCAAACTCACCAAGGAGTTTCTTCACCCCAATCCACCAGAGTTTTGGTGGAGACGGATGATTGGGTTGGAATGGATTACCAAGACACTTGATATGCTCAGAGTCGAAGATGAGGGGTTAAGGATTTCTTTGGCGAGTTGCCAACTGAAGGGAGATACAATTTATTGGTGGAAGTATGCCAAGGGCATTGTAGGTAAGACGTTGGTTGCTTTTACCAAGGCCTTCTTAGCCAAGTACTTCCTTCCTTCCACTCGGGAAAGGTTGAGAGAATAGTTTGTCGAGTTACGCCAGGATGTTTCTCCTTTAGCACAGTTTGAGATGTGGTTTACTAGTTTGTCGAGATTTGCTCCAGAGTTGGTGACAACAGAAGAGGAGCGCCGTTGTTATGAGTTTGAGAGGCGGTTATGTGATGATATTTGGGAGAAGGTAATTGGATCTATGTGGAAGAATTACTATGCTCTAGTTGAGACCACGACCTATGTAAAGGCCATGATTGTGTGTGTTGGTCAGGTTAGGAAGAAGGCCACTTCAGCAACTCATATGGTTCATAAGCACTCTAGACTCAGTAAGAGGTGGAGGCAAGTGCATCCCAAGTTCAGTCCTTGTCTTCGTCGGGGGTTTCAGACTCATTCGTTGGGAGGTCCAGTGGGGCTTAGGCTTCAGGCCAATCTCAGAGTAAGGGGTCTACTGTTTGTTTTGATTGTGGTTAGTTGGGCTATGTTAGGCGTTCATGTCCCTTGTGTGTGAATTCTTCGGGTGTTCCAGAACCTAGTTAGACTCAGTCTCATCTGTCTAGTCGGAGGCGGTATCAATACCAAACCCGAACAAGCTAGGCTTCGAGAGCTTCGTGAGGGTCCATCTTTCAGACAACACAGTAGTATTACCCTTGAGTGGGGCTTTTTGTATTAGACACTGGTGAGATAATATTTGAACCTTTGTTGTTGACTAGTGTATTGTTGGATGCTGAGACATCATGATTATATGTTGTATATATATATATATATTGTTGTTTGTTTATCCTCATGTATTGGGGGCACACATCGAATCTCGAACTCTCTTTTATATACATATGTAATGAGAAATTGTTAATGGGATCGATGATCCAAGTGTTGTGGTATGTCTAATGTTAAATTATGAGATGGTTATGTGATGGTCTGTAAGCTTTGTTTTGTTTGGAAGTTGTTTGTTGAGAACAGGAAATTCGTGGGTTATTGCGATTGGTGTGCTAGTATTGTAAGGGTTGAGTTATAAGGCTTTGGATGTGTTGAGTCTAAGAAAATATGAGACTTTAGAGTTTTATGAAATTGGCGAAGTTATGTGAGAATGGCAGAGGGAGTGTGAGATTTGTATTTTGGGTTAGTGAGAATGGTACTTGTGTGTGTTGTTTAGTGTTTTGGGTTTTGTTGGTTAGTGAGTTCATTGTGATTCTATCAACCGTAAATAAGTGTAATGTTCGTGTTGTGATTTGTTATGAGTTGGTAATTATGTGTGGATGAAATGGGTTTGTGGTGTTATTAGATATTGGGTGGAGTTTATGAGTGGGAGGATAATTTTGTGAGTAGATGCTAGAAATATTCCTTGGAAGGAAAAATGGTTTGTGTTCTCGAGTAATGAGGGTAGTGTTAGTGGAAATTGTTTTGTGTGTTAGGGATTGTGTGATTTCCATTGACCATGCCAGTCTTGTGTTTGAGATGTAAGGACATGCTTATTATATAGGAATAGGGGTGATGATTTTCTTGGGAACAATGGTAGTATGGTTTGATCTTGAGGAATCCGACGAGATTCAAAAATATGGGAGATTGTGTGTGGAACTCCATTTTTCGAGTAAATGGTGTTGAGTAACAAATCAGTGTTTGATGCCGAGTGTAGAGGTTTATTGAGTTGATTAGTCGGTTGGTTGATATTGGGGATTTGTTGACAAGTAGTCATCTTTGGAAAGAGCTTGGCCTTGTGTATAAGGGTTGAAAGGTTATGGGTGGCTTGGAATGATTTTGCGAGCGTTGAATCTCGTGTATGTGGTTTGGAAGCTTGTGGGGTTGTTTGGGAAGTGTGATTTTAGCCAAATTTAGGCTAAAATCCACAAAAAGAAAAAATAGGTTAAAATAGCAAATAAGACAAAATTTTACATCAAACCCATAATCATTTCACTTTTTCTCTCACAAACATCACATCCAACTAAAAAAAGTCCAATCAATTTCCCAAATACAAAAATTTTAGCCTACTAAAATAACAACTTCCCAAACACTCACTATTATGTGAGACATGTTTTGGATTAATAGAAAAACCTTGGGTTGGGGTAATATATTGTAGATTCTTCATTTGCGTATGCATATGCCTCGTGTAGCTGATATTTTATGATAATGATTATGACAGAATGAAATTACAAGATTGTGGATTTTCTTGTGCCTTATTGTGTTGATTGCATAGTTGTTATTTCTATTAATTATTATTATAGAAATGTTATGGTTTTTGTTGGTCGTGGCATCTCCATGTGAGGGATGGGTGTTGTTGGGTGACGGTAGAGGTTCATCAGTTGTTATATTGGAAATGAATTGGAAAGCGAAAATTTTTCCTAATGTTATGGCCTCGAAATGGCTTTGTTAAAACAGAAATATTAAGGATTAAATTTAATTTAAATGGTATATGGAATTTCAATGAGTAGTTCTTTGCAATTAATTGTGGATGGTTATGTGTTATGGGTAACACCTCGTTTTCGAAAACAATATTTACAAAATGTTTGAGTTTTATACGAAAAATGCAAAAAATATATTTTGATTGTAGACGGTGGAAATTTGATAATCTTTTGAGAAATATTTTATATATAAGAGAATGATTTTCAAAGAGTTAAGAAATAGAGGAATTTTTTTTTTTAAACAAAGTTTTATTATCTTTTGTTTTACTTGGCATGATGGATGTTGTGTAGTGACTTAGCTTGGATTGCTAGTTGTGTGTTTGGGTATTTTGTTTTGAGGAGGGTTTGACGTTGTTAGGGCTTATTGTGCTAGAGCGTTGTCCTTGGGGCCTTGTTTTCGTGGTAAGTCTTCTTCTTTTGTGAGTGTTAACTGAGGGTTTTGTTGTGAGGGCGGTTTTCTTTTGCTAAGTGCTCGAGTGTTGAGTGCTCAGTGGTGGTTAACGTCTTTGGGGTGCATGCAGAGTCCATTGTTCGTTTTCTTGTCTCATAGATCCCAACAAGTTGTGTGGGTGTCGAAGAATCATTCATGACCTCTTTCTTGTATTCTTGTTGTTCGGGTATCTTTGGGGCCCCTAGGTGTTGGACCGTGATCAGGGAAATTATCCCAAGTATGGATCTAGGCTTGGATTGGTGGTTGTATTTCTTTTGTGATTGATTTGCCTTGTGTTTTGGTGTATTCTTAATTTCGGGTACAAAATTTCCTAAGGTTGGGAGGTTATAGTACTCTGTACTTCCTGCTATAATGGAATTATGTTTGACTCTTTGATCATCCTGATTGAGAAGCTTCTTAGTCGATATTTGAGCCTTGGTTGAGGTGTTACCATAATGGTTGGGCAAGATTGGATCAAAAACTCCAAATTTGAATAATTGTTATTGAGTAGTCTTCACTCTTTTATTATTTTCTCTCTCCACACTTTGAATCTTGATGTGAGGCCAAGACCATTGGAAAGCTTACTTCTGGGGCTTCAATTTGGACACAAGAACAATCCTAAATGAAGTCTAGACGAGAGAGTTGTGCCGATTTTAAATTTGTGAATTTGTGTTATGTGTATAATTCGCTCGAGCGCAACTTTCACCGCTCGAGCGGTCCATAGACCCTTCCAGCTCTGGTTTTCAAAAATTGTCTGAGATACTAGAAGCCTCGGTTCATCGCTCGAGTGCACTTTTGACCGCTCGAGCGGTCTGTCCAAAATCATATCTTTAAAAGTCAATTTTTGGGTCAAATCTCTTCACTTTTTTCTCTCTTCTCTCTCTTTCCGCCATTTTGAGTTTCCAAGCTTTTTAACCTTGATTTCATCTATTTCTAAACATATTTGACCCCGAGTTTCATATACCAAAACTTAGAGCTCGACAAGGGCTTCCATTTAATTTGAGCGGATCATGTTTTCGTCGTCATGGATTTTCGGTTTTCTCCCCATCGCTTCAAGAGGTAGGGATTTCTTTGCCCATTTTCAATACCTCGTCTATAGATAGACATGTGGTAGATTAGTATTGCATTAAATCATGTTTATTATGGATTTTTCAAAAATCATGAAAGAGAGATTTAGGGCTTGACAGTTAGGGATATTAATTGTTAAATTGGTAGTTGTTTTGTTGAATTGGAAAGTAGTTAAACATCTTCATGTTGAGGGAAAAAAAGGCCTTAATGTTATATAATTGGTTCAATTAGATAAAGGGGTAATGTTGAATAATAGTTATATTTGTATTATGTGGATTGTATTAATGGGTTAATTGCTAAAAAGGGGGTTAACCAAGATGATGGGATTGTTTTGATTACACAATTGTTAAGTTGAGTTAAGTTGGGTTGTGACTTGATAACCATGGATTAGGTTTTTGATTAAATAAAGAAAAAGGGAATTTTTGGAAATTGATTGGAGTATTGGGAATAAAGGAATTGATTTTTGGAAAAAGAAAATGAAGTCATAACTCTTTTGTAAATTGAGAATGAACGGGGATTAAACTTTGAACACTTTACTTGTTATAATTGTTGTTGGGCTTAATGTCCCATGAGTTTCGGATTATTTTATTACGTATATTAAATGTATATGCTTAGAGGTTTTGTCCTTGGTCATCAGTGGAGGATGACGATAATGTGTTGAATAGAGTATGTGAATGTATTACACTTGTGTTATTTATGCTTTTAGCAATGTGTAATGATTGGTGATGTTATACGCTAAGAATAAGTGGTACCAGTACCTTCCAGCTAGTGCCTAGAGAACTTGGCAGTGCTTCGAATGAGAGGTATCAGTACCTTCCAACTAGTGACTAGAGAACTTGGCAGAGGTACCATTACTTTCCAGCTAGTGTCTAGTAAATTGGCATTTCCGTTATGAAAATGTGTATTTTTGGCTTACCATGCTTAAGGCAGGTAAAAAAGAGTTTTGTTTATCATTATTATCCCGGTGTATTTGTGTATATCGAGTAGGGCGATGGTTATGGTTAAATGAGTACGGATTGTCTTATATGACTGGGTAGAGGTTAAGCATTTGTTGTTTCTATTTTCGTGTAAGATGTATATGTATGTACTTGGATGTATTGGTGAGTTGTCGAAAGTGTTTATTTATTTTTTTTTACCATGAGTTTATGGCTAGGAAATGTGATAAATGTACTAAAAAGAATAAATTAGATGATTTTGGGAAAAATACTTATGTAAGAATACTTTGGTTATAAATCGTCACATCATTTATATAATATAAGATGAAGCATTCATGATTATAGCTATCTGTAAGTTGTTATTGTTAGGATCATGTTGGGATCCCTATTGGACATCATGTTCATTCCACGTTGCTCATCTTTTTTTTTCTTTTTTTTTTCTCTCTTCAGGTGAATGTCGAGAAATGGTTCAAGATCGAGGATCTTCTTTATCTGTTGGCCATGAGGCCTTTTATTTGTTAGCGGAACACCATTGTCGTAAATAAAAAAGGGTTGGACCCTCTTATATGTAATGATGTAAGCCTGCACAATTTATTTAATTATAACTCATGTTACATTCATCTTGCATTCGAATAAGAGAACCTTCATTTAATTGTTCTTATTAATGTTTTGAATTTCTGTACGTTATTTATGAAATTGTATTATAATAACGGATTTGGTAATAGTATCCATATATAATGTCAAAGAAATCAATAATATACATTCTATAGTAACCGTATATGTTCATTGCTTTGGACTCCAACCCAAAAGGTGCTTCTATTATGGAGGTATTCTCCAAGCTATATATATCTTGTAAATAGATCCATATCCATTCATCTTGGATGCATAGTCGAGCCCCCAAATAGAAGTATTGTCTGCTTTGGCCCAACTTTGTAGCTGGCAAGCCTCACGGCTTTATTCCTTGGTTTCCCAAAGATGCCACCACAATATAAGGTCCAATGTTGTCTTATAAGTCTATTCTAACTATTGTCTGCAATCAATGTGGGAAGACAACTTGTATGCTTGATGCCATTCACACATGCACCATTGGATTTTATCAAATCATAAATGTATCAAACGGTCAAAATGTTCCATTGTTACAATGATAAATGTGATAAATGGTTTAATCATGATTTAAACAGTTTAAAATTAATTCCTATAGATCTGTATGTTTTTTCTCCTTCTTCTATTTCAAACATCATCTGTAACGCCCCGAAAATATTTCAACATGAACTACCCACATTAATGAACATTCACTAGATAATAACAATAATCCTTCCATCTTTCCATATTTGATTAAAAGGGTTTAATACAAAGTCCCACATGCGGTATACATTCAATGAAATAAAAGAACACCTGAATCTATAGCATGTGAAACATCTAGTTCCATAACTAAATAAAATGCCCTTATAGGCTACAACTTCCGAGGCTTAAGCCTGGTTACACAAAAGTGGTTTCTCGGGCCCATACCAAAAATAGCCCTTGGCTTTACAGATAATCACAACAAAATAAAGAGCACACTACTCTTCTCAAAACCTTTCCATGCCCTCAATTCGGCGGGAGCACCACATCTTTACCTGCACCAGAACCCATAGGAGTGAGCATAAAGCCCAGTAGAGAATCCTTAACAAAGTACATACGTTTATGTAAGATGCCCAACATTTAATGCAATGAGATGCCATGCCATGTTCTTTTAAAAAAAAATGTAATCGTATGCAATGCTTATTAGAAAAGTCATCATGTTTTCAACTGCATTTTTAATCACATTGATTCCAACATCCAATTTACTCAAGGGGGGCGGTAAATATGACTCTGGTAATCCCTAAGCTGGTGTCTGCAAGTAGACTATACAAGTACTACCAAACTGTCATTTTTACCGGTATTAATCGGAAGGCTCGACACCTATCCACGCGGCTTTCTAGTCATGGACACTAAGGCCAACTTATCAAGTTCAACTACACCCCTCTATCCGGACTTACCAACGTATTTACCCCTTTAACATTTCCATTAGTTCTCATTTCACAAGACGTATGCATAACATTTCACAAAGTGAATATTTCCAACTTCAATTCCAAGATGCAATTTACCAAATGAATGAAAATGCAATGCAATCATTTGTTCATGACCCATGGGTTTTCCTCAAATTTCAAGCTATTCCAACAACATTGTCTAGCCATTACATTTCTCATTCTCTCTATTGATGTCATTTCATGATATAGTCCAAGATTTGCTATCATGGATCTTTATACAATAACGAAATTATCATTCATATAATTTCACATTCTAAATATCCCAAAGTCATACCAATGCTTGAAAACTAATTTCCATATACTACAATACTCATACATCATGGAACCAACATTGTACAATTTGTAATCACACACATGTATATATATATCTTGCCAACAAATCAAATGAGGTTTCCAATTTATATGCAACTAGAGTCTTCACGATACAAGACAAATAAGAATTTTTCACTAACCCTTTCATTAGTCTCAAGAAAGTCCCTTGATTTACCCAACATTCCCAAAACCCCCAAATTTCTAGGTTTTTCACAAAACCCTAAAAATGCCCATCCTTTTTATGAAATCTTTTCATCAACTTCAATCTCAACCCATTTTGTTCAAAGTTTCAAGAAAGTCCTTAAATGAACACAATATAGTGTTTGATCTACAAATCATTCAATTTCTTGAACCACCAAGAACATTTTCGAAATAGGAGGAGGAGCTCACCAAAATCAACAAATAAAACCCTACATAAACATATATATAACTCAAAGGAGAACCCTACCTCAAGCTCTTGATGGAGAAATGAAACCCTAGAGTTAGAAGATGAGAGAGAGCCTTGGATTTTCCTCCACCCAATGAAGCCCTAGCTTTGAATCTTCAAGATCTTGAGAGAGATGATGAAGATCTTGACCCAAGATTAGAAAAATCAAAGAGTTTTAGATGTTTGAGGTGTTTTCTAGAGAGAAAGGGAAGAAATATAGGGTTTAGAGCGAGAGGGAGATGAGTATAATGGGTGCTAAATTCGGACCAAAACGTTATAAGAAAACAGGGCACAGACTGCCCAGTTGGCCGCTCGTGCGGCCTTCTCCACCGCTCGAGCGGTCCACCTTGACCGCTCGTGCGGCCCATTTTTAAACTCTTAGACATAATCAAATTTTTGGGTGTCAAGCTTGGCCGCTCGTACGGCCTCTCCCACCGCTCGAGTGACCCAATTCCGTACGTGCGGCCCTGGCCCAGCAGCTCACAATTTCCACTTCATCCCAGGGCACCCCGGACTCAACCGTGCACCCTCCGGAACAATGAAAATTCAACACCAAAACAAATAAGAACTAGGAAACCACTTTCGGACATTTCAATCCAACGGAAATAAGAAGAGAACGAAGCGAAGAAAGAAAAAGGCAAGGGAAAAAGAAGGCCGGTCGTTACATCATCTCATACACTCAAAGGTGATAGATTTTGTTAAAATATTTTCATACATTCAAAGTTGTTTTGGGAGTTTTTGAAAGTATTCTTCATATTTTTTTACCTGTCTCTAAAAAATCTTATCCCACAAATAAGAATAGCAATGCATTAATAAATGAAGTCATGAGAATTTTTTTCCTAAAATTTAAAGAGAATGAAGAGGCTTATTTTTTTTTTCTTTCTTTTTTCCTCTCCAAATCATCCAATCCAAATATGTTGAGGCAATAATAATAATAATAATAATAATAATAATAATAATAATAATAATAAAGGCAATGCATAGGGTCATGTCTAAATTCAACCATAAAAACTTCAAGAATTTGAGGAAGAGAAAGAAGTATCATGTAAATCAGTAGATTCATACTATCCATCTTGGACACACAGCTCAGCTTCTACGTAAAGTGTTGTCTGCTTTGGCCCAACTTTGTGATTGGCAGGCCTCACAATTTTATTCCTTGGTTTCCCAAGGACGCCTCCACAAGGGAAGTGTCTTGTGCCCGCCGTCTTATAAGTCCATTCTAAATATTATTTGCAATTGATGTAGGAAGGCAACCCATATAATTGAAATAAGGAAGTTGGGATAACCTAAGGCAATCATTTCATTAAGCATTGTTATGTTTGATGTGGGATACCAAATCTTTTATATGCCTTATTTCAAATCATCTACCTACGATGCCATTAAACTCGTAGATAAGTAGTTTGGAATATGGAAGGAAAAAAAGAAAAAAAAAGAAAAGAAAAAAGGAATTGTGTTGCGCAATAAGAAAATAAATTCAGATTTTTTTGTTTCAAATTTAATTTAGAAATAATTTATGGTCTACATTATTCTCTATATATATCCACACAACACCAATTTAATTTACACCACAAAATCACATTATGAATAAATTTTAGCCAACTTTTCTGGGCAAATAGATTTACTAGTCATGTTATCAGCATATTCATTAATGAGAATCAACCATAACCACATAAGGATAGAAAAACGCAACCTCAACAAATTTGAGTAGCCAATGTGACACACTTCATGTATCTATATGCCATGCGGTAGATTTAAATTATATAAGATGAATATGAATTAAATTATAAATAAATTTGATTCATATATTAATATATTTAAATTCTCGATATTTTTTTAGACAAACTAGACTTTCCATTTAATAGAAAACTAAATTATAGAAGAACATAGTGTAGACGTCCCCGAACGCCCCGGGATGGTGAGTCCCGTTCTGTTCATTTGTGGGGTCACTACAGCTCGGACTCTCAATTTGTCGCGGTTCTTAATCTGGACCAAAGAGTCCAAATCTGGCAAATCGTTTTGAGAAACGGATTTGTTTTGAAAAGAAGTGCCAAACATGGACTGCTTTGCCAGATACAGAGTCGCCACCTAAATATTTTTTTATGGGGGAATTTAGGAAACCCTGACTCGGTGCCGAAGGCCACATGCCCGTCATCACCAGAGTTGCCTCGGCTCGGGAGCTAGGGTACGATTGGGGAAGGTCAGCTATGAGCACCCCCTCTCGCCCGATCCGAAGATCGGCCTCTACTAACCGTGGTATCCGTTTTTGAAAACGTTATGTGTTATTATTCCATTTATTAGCCTAGAATTACTATGTTATGCGTTCAGCAAACAAGTATAGACTAGATTGCCTAATTTGGAAACAAGCATTGCATATCCGTTTTGTTTCGAAAAATGTTTTGAAATTTGCTACTCGTAAGTAGGCTAAAAAACACGGATTTCAACGAGTTTTTTCAACCCGGGCAATCCAACCTTCACCCACAGGCATTCAAACAGTTTATCTCACATAAGCACTTAGCCACATGGTAAGCATACTATCATGGCAGCATTCGCACGCATGTGGTATGCTAAAACATAAATACTTACATCGTACTCCGTGCCAAAATAATAAACTAGTTAGCAAACATGCATGTCCTAGTTCATGTTAAGAATGGCTAATGCATCGCATGCAAAAATGCAATCTAGACAGGCTCGGCTAACCTAAACATGGCATGTGAAAATGCACAACCAACATGTATTCAGTTTGGAATTTGAAATACAGATGCAGTTAGCATGATGCGCCGAGCCCGGTGCATGTAAAACAAATGAATGAATGCACACATGTGTTGCATAAGGTATGCTAATTTAAAAAAATGCCCTAGTCTACCATCATAAACAGGTAAATAAAAGGGAAGAAAGACGTGAGGTTGGAAGACATACACACACTCACGCACACTTATTACATCATTGCCCTCGCTCGGAGGGACTGAATAAATATTACAGTCCGAATGATAAGCAAATAAAATTATTACAGAATTTTTTATTAATTAATAAAAAAAAATGCAAAGAGAAAGGAAAGGGGTGGCCGCAGCCTCTGCCTCGGGATGCGCGAATGATGCATGCTCGAAACCCGGCTTGCCTGGAAAACCCGTACCACATTACTGCCACCTCTGTTTATACTGCCCTACTTTTCTGAAAATTCCCAAAGTCCCGGAACAGGTTCCTTGCATGCTGCAGAGTACCACCGGCCAAGAGAAATTACCACCGGCACTGCACAATTCCCACCGGCCACTTTTGGATCTATCGGCTGTAAACAGATTGCCGGTCGGCACTAAATTCTGCCGGTCGGCAGAAACTTCCTGCAGAAGACAGTTTTGACAGCAAACAGAGGACAGACAGTATGGCATGGGATTTCAGGCATATGTAAGCATGGTCATGCTTCCTATCATGCTTTAAACTCAAGGAAGCATGGCCCTCGATCCTCGAGCCATCAATGGTGCATGATAGCCCAAGGGATCAAATTTGCCACTTGATGTAAAGATGCATGCAACAAACAAAATGAGAACCAAAGCCTTATCAAATCGGAGTCAAAGGCCTCGGTGACCAAGAATCAAGGCACATTACATCACTTGAAGTATGAATGTCCCTTGATCCCCACATTTGGCTTGACACCCCAAACCAAATAATGCAATGCATGTTATGCAAACATGGCTTAAAAAGCGACATGATACCAAGATGCAAGGCATGCCAAGTGTGGTGCAACTAGTATGGCAAGCATGCAATGTTAGGCATAAGAGATGCAAATGTAGTGCAAACATGGGCCATTTAGACAATGGGATCGACATGTTACAACACTTAATGAAGCAATTATGCAACAAACATGAGATAAGCATGCAAGGGTGACCATAAACCACAAAGGGGCAGACCTCAAACCATCTTAAAACAGTGGCCAAAAGTGCCTAAAATGGTGGACAAACTCTCATGCCAACATGCAAGCCAATGGTCTCAAAACTAAGGCACAAGAAAGGAGGTACCTCACTCCCATAACATGACCAATCATAGCAAGATTTAGACAAGTAAGAAACAGAATTTTTACAGGCAAAATAGGGCTCCAAACCCTCCTAATATGGCAGCTAAGATGGCTCCAAAGAGGCGTATGCACTAAAGTTCATGTGTAGGCACAAGAGGGCACACCTTCAAGGCACAAAAGAGGTCACAAATGCACACATATGAGCATGATTTATGGACTGAAATATGGTCCTAAATGATGCCAAAACATGAGGATGGTCCAAACTATGCATGCTAGAGGTCAACATACTCAAAGCTTAAAAGCCAAAACACAAAGAGATGACATCAAACAAGGCAAACATGGCTGAAATAGATGACCAACAGACCTCAAACATGATAAAATAATACCAAAACCTTCATGGAACCATGCCAATATATGCAAGAATCATGGCCTAAGCACAAGGGGCATTTCTAGGCCAAATGGAGCAATACAAAGCAAGTACTTTAAGCATGCAAAGAGACATAAATCCAGCCAAAAACAGAGGTCACACATGACCTAAAACACCCAAAAAACTTCTGAAATGAGGCCAAAAATGATCAAGCACACATGCTACCCTTTTAAGCCAAAAAGCAAGGAAACAAAACAATGAAGGGAGAGGGGTGTCCCTCCCCTATGCAAGACTTCAAACCACCTTCCTTACCACTAAAAATACACTGGTTTTCAGTGGTGAGGAGATCAAAACACTGAAGTAAACAAAGCCCTACCAAAGAGGCAACAAAAGGGGCCAAATAAGGCCTAACAAGGTGAGTTTGCACTCAAACTACAAGACAACCTTAATGAAAGTTCTAAAACATGAAAATATAAGCCTTTTTCATGTTATGCACAAAAGCTAAATCAGCAACAAGATAGGCAAATAACTATTGCAAGTTTGGGAAAAATAAAGCAAGATGCTCACCCTTGAAGAACCTTTGAAGAACAAATGGTCTAGCCCTCTTCTTTTGATCAAAATCAGTCCAAAAACTCAAGAATCAACCCCCCAAGTCCCTCAAACTCGGAGCAAGGTGTAATAGTGTGTGTAATGGTGCAAAAGTAAGGTAAAATCCACCTTTAGGCCAAGGAAACACACACAAAAGAGGGGAGAGAGGGAGATATAGAGATAGGATGTATCTATATCTCTAAGCTCTGGTTTTTGCTTCCAAGTCTCTAACCTAGATCAAAGAGGAGAGCCTTCCTCTTATAGGACTCCCTCTTGCAAAGCTTATACAACAAGCTTGCTTAGAGGGAGATCCCCCCATACACGTGTATGGAGGGAGGCAGAGTTGGTGCCAGCTATCGCAGCTGGCACAAAATATCTACATAAAGTAGATGAACAGTGGTGGGCTGCCCAAAAATGTCATTTCGACAAAATTTAGTGCCGACTGGCAACAAAATATGCCGACCGGCAACAAACAGTGCCGACCGGCAATAAAAAGTGCCGATGGAATAAAAAACCAACCGGTGACCTCTAGCCACTGCCGGTGGTGTGTGGGGATGCCTCACAAGGCATTCCCTGCTCCTCCAAAGCAAAACACAAGTGTTTGGTGCAAAACCAGACACTAAACAGTCGAGTTCGGAGATCCTGAGGCAAGGCGCGCGAGCCGAGACCTCCGGGAACTCCAAACGAACACAAACATGGATAATCACCGAGTGTTCCAAGCGGTGACGTTCAAGTCTTGAGGACGGTCAAAAATAGGGTGTCTACACATAGCTTGGATCCTAACTTGAAATCACATCATATAAACATTTTCCTAAGTAATGCTATTCAATGATTGATTTTGATGGAATATTTTAAAATTATTTTTTGAGTTTTTAAAAATGTTCTTCATACTTCTTTATTTGTCTTTATAAAGTATTGTCCCACATAAAAAATAGATAAGAAAAATAATGCACTAATAAATCAAGTTACAAAAAAAATTCTTAATTTTAAAAGAATTAAGCGTCAAGCTAATATGCACTAATGTGTTTCACAATATTCACACGTGCATGATGTGAGCATTTGGGCCCATTGCCCATTTAAGTTTTATCAATCATTAATGTATCAAATGGTTTAATTTGGGTGTCAAATTTCAAGTTTTCGTGTCAATTGAGGTGTCAATCATTAAGGTATCAAATTGTTTAATTTCGGTGTCAATTAAAAAAATTTTTGAGACTCAGAAAAAATAATTACAATTGTATTTATAATAATATGGTATTATATGTGTCAACTTTTAATTTACTACACACTGAAAGATATGAGATCAAACTCCACCCACTAACCTTAGGGGTGATGTCCCCAACCCAACTCACATCCGAAATTATTATTTGCTATTGCCCATTTGTAACAACCCAGATTTTTAATTATTCTGTAGAATTTATACTAATATTATTTAATCTCAGTTAAGAAAATATATAATTTATTATATATTATTATGTGTAATTTTATAAAATAATATAATTATTAAAAGTTCAGGGGTCAAAATATAAATAATAATAATATAAATAATAATAATAATAATGGGTGTGATAATAAAATAAATAATTAATTTTCTGTTAGTATATGATAATATGTAATTTAATTAAGAATTAATTAATTTATATAATTATATTAAAATATCGGGACAAAAAGTAATTATCTAAAATATTTATTAAGGATAAGAACGAATCTATATAATTAATTCTAAATCTGCCACGTAGCGCCTTTTCCCCCTGTAAATACGGAGGCGCCTGGAGAGGAAACGGCAGGAAGAAAAGAAAAAGAAAAGGAAAAGAAAGAAAGAAGAAAGAGAGAAGGAAAGGAGAGAAAGGAAAGAAAGGAAATAATAGCGGGAGGTAAAAGGGTCTTTGATGATAAAAAGAAAGAGTAAGATATTAAAGTTAAGATGAGTTATATTATACCTTGAGTCACCAAAATATATTTTACATATGTTTTGACTTACCAAAATCTATTTTATAAAAGTTATGTTTTATTAATATATTTATAAAAATTATGTTTTATAAAGGTTTCGGTTACGTGGTTTTATTTCTGAACCCTATTTGCTTAAAAGGAAACCCATGGATGCTGTGTGATTCTATTGCTTATTTAAACGAAATATTTGGCTATCGACCTATAAATGAAAGATAAGTGTTTTGTAAGTACCACCACGGGAGTCCCATGCCTTGGGGGACTTAAATAACCATTGCTTAGTGAGTCCCATGCCTTGGGGGACTGAAATAACCATTGGCTTAGTGAGTCCTATGCCTTGGGGGACTGAAATAACCATGGGCTTAGTGATTGACCACTTTGTGGTCCAGTGTTTGTCGTGGATCCATTGACCAGTGTAGTGCTTGGCACTTAGTGATGTACCGTGGTTATGGTTGTATAGTGATTTCCGTATTACATGTTAAATGATCTGAAGTATATATCAAATGATTTTCGTGTTATATGTATCAAGCTCTTTTTGGTCTAACTAATTATCCATGGTGAATTTTATGCCTTATACTCTTAGTATAATATTTCTCACTCTGTCATGAGCTTATAGTTTTTTTACCACTTTCAGGTGACATGGCGGAACCAGCGTGTGGAGTAGGCACGAAACACTTTTATTGATGTATTTTTTTTATGTAAAAATCGGCCTTTTTGGTCAATACCTTTTGTAATAAAAATAGAAACTCCAATGATTATTTTAGTACCCTTATTTAAATATTTCTTCCGCTTGTGTTTATTAAATTGTTTAAAGATTTGGCCGGAGGTAACCACGGTTACTGGCCATCACGATACCTAACCCTTGGGTACGGGGAGCGGGTCGTGACACCATTTGCCCAATCTAACGGGTTTTGTTCTTTTAGATTCAAATCCAAAGACGTCTCCATAATGAAAGTGTCTAATATTATCTATAATCATACTGATGAAGATGTCTAAAGTCATCTTATAAGTTCATCTTAAATATTATCTGTCATTGACTTGAAATGTCAATCTATATAATTGAAACAAGGTAGTCGACACAACATAAAACATTCATTTCTTTGAACATTGTTACGTTGAATATACAAACACCATATCATCTATATTTTTGTCTCAAATCATTTCTTATTTTACAGTCAAACTTATCGTATGACAAATAAATAATTTGAAACATGAGGGGAAAAAAATAGGGACATTAGATCTTGTGTGGATGGATGATTGGCCTTGCTAATGTCATGCAGGCAATTTATTACCCTCTGTAGTAAGGTAGTTGAGTAAAAGCCATGGGTTATTTTTGAAAATTTAATAATACCATTGTATAACATACTCCTTATAAATACGATGTTATCAACAAATTTGTAATGAGTTGAATTAAATTGAAATTATTTATTTATTTATTATTTTTTTTGGTATATGTTTAATAATATTCTTAATGTGTTTGTGGGTTCTGGTATTGATTGGAGTTGGGTTGGTATGAATTTCCAAATCCTTCTATTGTGTAGTTTTGTTATAGTTGTGATGTTGTGAATAATTCTATTTAAATTGACAAAAATGAATTATATTACTTCTCGATTTCAAATTCGTAAGGCCCGTTTGGCATTTTTTTTTTGTTTAATTATTCGTAAGTCTTGAGTATTAAATGACATATAAATTTAATTTTTGAGACTTATTTGATTAGTGCATATTTAATCATTTTGGTTCACATGGCTATAATCATTTTGTGAGTTGTGCATATTTAATCATTTTGGTTCACGCCGCTGTAATCATTTTGTGAGTTGAAATTATAATAAATTTTTTTTTTTTTTTTTTATGAAATGAATATTAAGTTCATATGTAGCACTCACCAAACAAACATATGTGCCATATGTATTGTAAAATTTTAATCTATTAGTTACGATTAATATAAATAAATGGAGAGGTGAAAAAAGACATTAGGGGTTATTTGGAAATTGATTATTTTAATTGATTTTTTCTAATATTTTAAGAAAAAACGTGCAAAATGTAAAGAAAGTGATGTGATTGGATGTTTTAATTTTTTGACTATTTTAATCAACAAACCCTCACCAAACAAGCTCTAAATATTAGAATTTTGGTCATCATGTCGAGATTTCTATTTGATTTCATAAGATTAGATTATATGATTAAAATTTAAAAACTAACAGTCTATACCTATCAAATTATTTTAAGTTTATACATAAAAAAAAATCAACTATTCGTGAAGTTAAAATAAAAATTTATTGACATAGATTTTTTAATAAAAAAAAATTTCGTTCTTGATTTGCAATACTTCCACCGTCGAAATGCCTTTTTGGTTTAAATCTTGGTCATCAGATCAAGCCTCTTTGATTTAAAATTACTTTGAAAACTTCATTTATTAATACATTATTTTTATCCCTTCTTTTTTACGTGAGACAAAGTTTCATCAAGATAAATAAAGAAATATAAAGTAAAGTTTTGAAAATTTGAAAATAATTTCAAATTTTCTAAAATAATTCAATAAAATTGACCACTGAACAACACCAGTTTGAAAAAATATTAATCTGATGTATTCAAAGTTCATGTCCAAGCTATCTATTTGTTATTATATCATTTGTTTCCTATTATCTCAATCACTTTGTTTCAAATATATAGGTTGCCATCCCACATTGATTGTGGATAATATTCTCAATTATCTTGTTTGAAATATGTGCTGCCATCTCACATCGATTGTAGATAATATTTAGAATAGACTTATAAGATAACATTGGACACTTCCATTGTGGAGGCGTCCTTGGAAAATCAAAGGAATAAATCCATACGGCTTGTCAGCTATCATGCTTAGGCCAAAGCAGACAATACTTCTAGGTGTTGGTTGGGCTATGTGTCCATGCCTCAAGGCGGTAGTTGGGCTATGCATTCGACATGAACGGAAGGCTACAAATGTACAAGATAGTCCACAACACCTCCTTCATCATAGAAGCGCCTTTTTATTAAAAAAGATAGCCCACATAATCAAATTCTCAATAAATTTTTTAACCCATTTTTTTTTTGGACAAATAGATTTACTAGTTAAGTTATCAATAGATTCAATAATGAGAATCAACCATGATTAGATAGGGATAGAAAAACACAACCTTAGAGCTAGCAAATCTGAATGGTCAATAAGATTTCATGTACCTCAATGCACAGGCTCGTGTCTAAATGCAAGCATCATAATCAAACATTCAAGTTTTTCCATAAAATACTTTCACACCTAAAACTAATCTATACTGTATAACAATTAACATCTGTAACATCAATACGAGTAGTGGGTGAGGAGAAGAAGATAAGGTTGCAAAGAAAAAAAAAAAAAAAAAACTAAAATTAAACATATACTTCATGTATCTTTATGGGGTAGATTTAAATTTTATGTCATATGAGTTACATTACGAATAAATTTAATTTATATACTTTGTAATTTTTGAATACTTTTCCAGAGATGTTGCCATTGTTGTTAGGGCAAACTAAACTATCCGTTTAATGGGAAACAAAAGGATAGAATAACAACTGGATAGCTTGGATTTTATTGCCATGACTTGAAATCACTTCATATCTAACATTTTGTTGAATATTTTTAGGTATTGCCATTCAATGGTCGATTTGGTTGAAATATTTTCAAACATTCAAGTTATTTTAGGAATTTTAAAAGCTTTCTTCATGTTTTTTTACTTGTCTTTATGAAATCTTGTCCCACATAGAAAAACGAAAAAGAAGAAATAATAATACACTAATAAATGAAGTCATGGGAGATTATATTAATTTAAAGAAAATCAAGTGACAAGTTACACATTCATAGCTATGGCACTTGGGTCATTGGTTTTTGTCAACCAAGTTCGTGAAAAAAATAAAAAGTATCGATTTATGAATCGCCAATGATTGTTATGTTGAATTTTGGGAGATCAAATCATTTATTGCTTTATGTGTCTATAAGCAATTGATTTAAATTTTATATAGTGCAAATATGATTCATTACTTAAAATTGAATGTGTTAAGTGTACGAGCGTGAAATAATTCTTCTTGTATAATCCTATTGATCAAGTCTGTGCTCCTCCAAACGTCGTCGCTTTACTCCCTGAAAACACAAACGTGAGCTAGCTGGCAGGTGTGTGCCGAATACCTCTCCGATGCCTAAGTCAGCAAAATAGACAAATAGACAAAAGCTTTATGTATTCAAGAATCAAAGTTGTGTTGCCTCTCCATAAGTGATGTTGTGAGCTTTTATAGGTTCCGTGTGGCACAATCCTAGTAGGACTCTTATTCCTCCATATAGAGTCCTTCTAGGATTCACACTTCTGAAAGATAATGCTTATCCTTCAACACCCCTCTCACTGCTTAAACCGAGTGAGATGGTTTTACCTCAGTAGTATGACAAAACGACCGAGCTAATATGGCCTTGTCAAATTGGCAGAAATGACCGAGCTCTAACTAGCTCGGTTCTTCTTTTCATTGCTTGTACCTCGGTTTTGCCTGTTGAGACCATGTTAACCATAGCAAGCTTGGACCGAGCTAAGCAAGAGCAAGGTCCTGAGGAAGGCTCAAAATACCTCGGCTCAGAATGGGACGACCGAACCAATTGTTGCCGCTCTGACCGTGGTGACCGAGCTAACTACAAGGCTCTTTTGCACCAAGCTAACTACAAGGTCCTTTTACTCAGCCCATCTTACTGTGGCCCACAAGATGGCCCATTACCTAGCTCGGCTCAATTTACTTATAAATTACCCTCACAATTGCCCCTTAATTCCATCTGCGCAACATGATTGGGATTACTCGTTACCAGTCGAGCTAAAAACTTTAGCCTTTAAACCGAGCTAAATTCACATAGGGCTACCAATTTGTCCGGTCAAAACGTCTCTTCAGTCGCTGTAACTGAATCGCTTTCTATTCTATGGACACGTGGCAGGCCCTTATTGGCTATTTACAGCTGCCATAGCCGCCCTCATACCTCGCGAATTTTGAACAGTCCCGCCCAAACCAAGGTTTTATACAAAAACCCTATTTTTTCAAATCACAATATCTCTGTTCATCTTCTCTCTCTCTATTTCTCCTCAGCACTGCATTCGCAAAGCTCGTGTGCTTGTTGATATTGTTTCCATCTTCAGTTCCTTCATCTTGAACTGGTATGTAACTCAAATTTGTTTCCTCTTTGTTTGTATAGTTTTTGAAGCATGTAGCATAATACACGTATGCTTTTCGAAATACATATACCATTTTTGCTTCCATTTTTCTGGGAAAAGGCCATGTAATATAACCACTGTATCTATGAATAATCTGAAGAACGATGCATTTGATCCAAAAATAGAATTCCAACCGAGCTAGGAACTTGTTAGTACTTAAGGTACGCATCCAACCGTACTAGATTAAGTTCCAATAGGACCAAGTACCTTCTGTTTCACTTAGCCGAGCTAGCGAACTGTATTAGGTTTGCGCAATACCACGCTAAAAGCTTCTACCACCAACCAGGCTAAAACTTGGGGCCAAACCAACTCCCTTACTTAGTCAAAAACCGAACTAAGAATGTTGCACCATAAGCCACAACCGGGCTACGAACTTCTCATTTACTTAATCGGGCTAAAATACCTCGCTCAAGCAGAGCTAAAAATAATATACCCCACGTAGCCAAGCTAGGACTCCATTTATTCTGCCTTTATTTCTTTTAGCACGGTCCAACGATATGTGCTTAACACCTTTCTTTTTCACTTTGCAGACTTAAGTTGGCCAGGCACTCCCTTGAACGCTCAACCGAGCTACTTAGCGTCATCTGACCACCGAGCCAGTCCTCCAGCTAATTTATACATAATTTAAGACCACACAGGTAAATATAGGTTTCTAGTAAACTCACTAGGGGCTATGGCCAAGTTCCGAAGGGACTACCATATCCCTGATGACGTCCATCTTAGTTTAGCCGAGCTAGACACCATACCCTGGGAAAAACTGGGCTTCGTTCCCTTCACCCTTCTTTCTATTGTAGAAACCAGACTCCGATTCCCTGTACAGCCTCTTCTTTGTGAATTCCTCAGACAAACAAATCTCTGCCCTACCCAGCTTTCCACAAACTCATACTGAATAATAAATGGCATCGCCGACCTAAACCACCTACTTGGCCTCAACCTCGGTTTAGCCGAGATATTTCACCAATACTCTCTAGGCCAAAACGAAGACGGATGGGTTTATTATTTAAGAATAAGGTGCCGCCGTGAAAAGATAATAAAGAACACCCCAGATAAGGACGTTATTGACGACGATTTTTTCTGGATTTATGGGAATTTTGTAGACCATGAGGCCCAGATCCCAAGCGACTGAATTAACTGGAACAAAGGAGTCGCCAGTATAATTAACTCGGCTTATTTTTGTGTTTTCTTTACCGTTGATTTCATTTTCAATCGGCCTAACCATTGTCTTTTTCCTTTATGCAGATTTGAACCATCTCAAGTCCCAGTATAGCTACCCCAACCTAGACACACTTCGCGTCGTACTATGATATCCCAATCGTAGCTAGGCCGAGCTACTCAACTTCGAGCCGACCTACAGATACAATAGCAGGAGGAAGACCAGGGTGACGGATTTCCTCTTGGAGCCCTCTCCTGAACCTGATCCAACCTTCCCACAAATCAATCTTATCCCAATGACTGCAGAATAAGAGATGGCCAAAAAGAGAGCTGTAAGAGCTCTTATCACCGAAACCAACTAGGCCAAAGTACCACAAGTCGGCCAGACAAACGAGGCCGTAGTAGCGTTTCCCACCTCTCAGCCGTCATCATCTCGGCCAAGCAAGCGTGCTCTAACTTCCTCAACCGAGCCACGCCTCGTTGATAAAGAAGACATCATTCTTCCCCAGACCACACCACTGAGCCCACAACCGAAGCGCTCTGACTGAGCTACCTCCTCTAAATGGGTGCCAAAGATCACCTATAAGAACCGCGCTATCACTGACTCTAACTCAGTGGTTGTAGAAAAAGACCATTTGTTGGCCTTTAATCTTGCCCAGAGCGTCTGCTTTCCAGCCGATATGGAGCACCACGATCACCTTACCAAGCTGAAGGCCATTCGCTCGGCAACAAAATCAATGGTGCTGGTAAGTTTATCATTTTTCTTGTTTCTTCTTTTTCATCTGTTTGCTCGGTTCAGCTAAAAATTGTTCCTCTGTTTACAGGCCCTGCAGAAGAACCACGTTGCTCACAAGCGCGTGTTGGAGCTTCGAAAAACCACAAGGGAGGCCATAGAAGAGGCCAATGCTAAATCGGCCGAGCTAGACGAGGCCAAGAAGAAAATGGCCGAGCTACAGACCGAGGTGGCCCGCCTGACCGGTCTTGTCAACTCAGCTGAAGCTGATAAGTAGAAGGCTGCGGCCGTGCTGAAAGATAAATATCTGCGCGAGCTAGTCAAGCTCGAGGAAAAGAAGAACGCTGAGATAACTGAGTTGGAGAAGAAGGTGGAAGACGCGGAAGATCGCGGTTACAAGGAGGGCGAAGCCACCTATATCCAGCAGTGTGAGGCTGCTACGGATATATTCTTTAAATGTGGGTGGAAAGCGGCCGTGGCACAGCTCAGTCATGGTCTAGAAACTGAGGTCTTCCTGAACCCTCCTCCGTACTTTATACCGAGCTACATAGCGGAGTATGCAACTTCAATTCAACAAAAATTTCTTCAAGCTGAGGAAGATAAGGAGGATCCTGCTCTTGAAGCCAACACCCAGCCCGGTCGTCAATCTATCTCCCCCACTCCAGTGGTCTCCATCCCACCTTCACCGGTTGTGACTAACGTGGTGCCTTCAACTGAGATTGACCAAGGTGTGCTTGCCACAACCGAACTACCTCTGGGTGAAGCCCGGGTTGATTTGGACGCCGACTTGGAAGACCTGTTCTCCTGACTTTTCTTTTCCTTATTTTAAAAAAGTTTGTAACCGGGCTGAGGCCCCACCTCTTGTACTGTTGATAATTTTGAATGAAATCTTCTTTTGTTTCTACTGTTGCTTCGGTTTACTCCATGCTTGCATTTATTTTCCAACTGTAATCTGAATGAAGTATAACATTTTCTGGCCGAGATACCTATCTCGGTCTTAACCTTGAGACCTATCTGGTTATACCTGCTAACCTTTTCAGCCTAGGTTTTTACCTCGATTGAAGATTACTAAAAGTTGTTATTCCAGCCAACCACTTTTCAGCCTAAATCCTTATCTTGGCTGAAGAGTGCTAAAAGTTGGTTTATTCCAGGCAATCACTCTTTAACCTAGATCCTTACCTCGGCTGAAGAGTACTAAAAGTTGGTTATTCTAGCCAACCACTCTTCAGTCTAGATCCTTACCTCGGCTGAAGAGTACTAAAAGTTGGTTATTCCAGCCAACCACTCTTCAGTCTAGATCCTTATCTCGGCTGAAGAGTGCTAAAAGTTGGTTATTCCAGCCAACCACTTTTCAACCTAGATCCTTACCTCGGCTGAAGAGAGCTCAAAGTTGGTTATTCCTGCCAACCTAGAGCAAAGTGTTTGGTTATTCCTGCCAAACGTCCTGCAGCCTAGATCCTTATCCTCGGCTTAGGAGAAGTGTTGGTTTTTCCAGCCAACCTCTTCAGCCTAAATCCTGATCTTGGCTGAAGAGAGCTCAAAATTGGTTATTCCTGCCAACCTAGAGCGAAGTGTTTGGTTATTCCTGCCAAACGTCCTGCAGCCTAGATCCTTATCCTCGGCTTAGGAGAAGTGTTGGTTTTTCCAGCCAACCTCTTCAGCCTAGATCCTGATCTTGGCTGAAGAGAGCTTAAAGTTGGTTATTCCTGTAAACCTAGAGCGAAGTGTTTGGTTATTCCTGCCAAACATCCTGCAGCCTAGATCCTTATCCTTGGCTTAGGAGAAGTGTTGGTTTTTCCAGCCAACCTCTTCAGCCTAGATTCTTATCTTGGCTGAAGAGAGATCAAAGTTGGTTATTCCAGCCAACTCTGATTTCATTGCCCTTAATACACTAAAACTATTTTTACAAAAAAAAACAATTTATGCTGAAAAATGAACTACTTGTTTTATTGAAAAAAGAAAAACTACAAGTACGTTTAAAGAAAAGCTAAAAATAAAATAGTTTGAGATTGACAGTGTTCCACGGTCTAGGAATGCCATTGCTATCTTCATCTTCCAAGTGGTATGCCCTTTTTTCCTGCTAATCCAACCACTTTGTAAGGTCCTTCCCAATTGGGCCCTAACTTGCCATCTCTGGGTATTAGGGTGTTTCCCATTACTTTGCGCAGCACCCAATCTCAAATCTTGAATTGCCTTGGATGTACTGTCTTGTTATATTTTCTGGATAACTCCTGCTGGTATGAGGCAATATGAGCCAGTGCTCTTTCTCTTTTTTCTTCTGCCAGGTCGAGCTCCAATGCTATGGCTTCTTCATTTAAGTTTGGATCAAAATTTTCACTTCTAATTGTGGGGAGGCCGACTTCCAGTGGGATTACTGCTTCCATGCCATAGGCCAAGGAAAAAGGTGTTTCTCCAGTAGACCATCGAGGTGTGGTATGATAAGCCCATAAAACATGAGGGAGCTCCTCCGCCCACTTGCCTTTCGCTTTCTCTAACCTTTTCTTCAATCCATCCAAGACGACTTTGTTTGATGGTTTCGCCTGGCCATTTGCTTGGAGGTATGCTGGTGTAGAGTTGTAGAATTCTATCTTGTATTCTTCACAAAAGCCTCAAAAAAATTTGCCATCGAACTGAGTGCCATTGTTAGATATTAGAGCCTTGGGTATGTCGAACCGAGTGATGATATTCTGCCAGACGAACTTCTTCACATCTTTCTCCTTTATTGATGCGAGTGATTCTACCTCCACCCACTTTGTGAAGTAGTCTGTTGCTGCAAGAAAGAATTTTCTGTTGCCGGGTGCCGTTGGAAGTGGTCCTACTATGTCCAAGCCCCACATTGCGAAGGGCCATGGGCTAGTTAATGGTAGAAGCTCTCTGGCTAGTTGATGTATTTGGTGTGCGAACTTCTGACATTTCTCGCACTTCTTGACATACTTCTCTCAATCTACTTGCATGTAAGGCCACCAATATCCTTGCGAAATTGCTCTGTAGGCCAATGATCTTCCTCTTTGGTGGCTTCCGCATACGCCTTTGTATATCTTAAACAAGAATGCCTCGACCTTGCTGGGATGAACGCATTTCAAGTAAGGTCCTGAGAAAGATTTTTTGTACAAGGCCATTGATGGGGAGAGCCAAAATCACTGCGACTTTGCTCTAATCTTGTTGGCTTCTTTCTTCTCTTCGGGTAGGATGTCGTCTTTTAAGAACATTATAATGGGATCCATCTATGATGGGCCTAATTCAGCGCAACATACCTCAGCTACTTCGGGTTCTTCAATGCTTGGCCTTGGTAAGTAGTCAATTAGTAACGGATGTGGGATGGATGTATCTGCCATCGAAGCAAAGCCTACTAGTTCTCTGCTCTACTGTTTTCTTCCCTGCCGATCTGCTCTATCCGCACTACTTCAAATTTCATGATCTATTTTCTGACTAACTCTTGGTATTTAGCCATCCTTTCATCATTTGCCTCATAGTCCCTTGAAATTTGGTTTACCACCAGCTGCGAATCACTGTAAACCATTAGCTCGGTGGCCTTCATGTAGAGTGCTGATTTTAGGCCTGCCAGAAGCGCCTCATAATCCGGTTCGTTGTTTGATGCTGGGAAGCCAAGGTTAACTGCTTATTCCATTATTAGACGATTTGGTGAGATAAGGACTATGCCAAGTCCTGCACCGTGCCTATTTGATGCTCCATCCACAAACAGCTTCCACATCTCTCCAGCGAATAGCTTCCAGCAAGTTGAGGGGTCGGATGATGTCTTTCGGTCGTGAGTGTTGTTGATGTTTCCTTCCAAGTCCACACCTACTGTTTGCCCTTCATTATCTGACTGTACCAAGTTTTTGTTTGTTGATGAATCTTTGCCTGGTGTAGTATGGTTTGCCTCTTCTGCTTTTTCCTCAATCCGATATGCCTTGGGATGTGGCTGAGTATTCTGTATTAGGGGTTGCGCATTTCCTGCAGCACTTTCCGTTCCCACTTCGATTATGCCAATCAAGTCAACTGGGCAGAGGTGATGGCCTCCTAGCGTGAACTCTGCCAGAAAGTCTACCAAGGCTTGAGCTTTTATTGCGATTCTGGGTTGAAACTTGATATCATACTGTCCCAATTCCACCGCCCACTTCAAGATTCGCCCAAAAAAGTTCGCCCTCTCAAACAAAGCTTTTAATGGGAAAGTTGTTAGGACGATTATGATGTGGGCGTGGAAATAATGTGATAGTTTCCTGGAGGCCATCATCAGGGCTAAAGGCAATTTTTCCAATGGTAAGTACCTGGTTTTTGCGCCTAGCAAGGTCTTGCTGACATAAAAGATAGGCAGGTGTTGGATTCCTTCCGCTCTAACCAACACCGCGCTAACTGTGTGCTGTGAAACTGCCAGGTACAAAAAGAGCTCTTCTCCAAGTATTCGCGTTACTAGCAACGGTGGGGAAGACATGTATTCTTTCAGACTTTCGAGGGCACGGTCGCATTCTTCATCCCACTCAAACTTGGCCTTTAGTGCTTAGAAGAATGGTTGACATCTGTCTGACGACCGACTTATGAACCGGTTGAGCGCAGTTGCCATGCTAGTGAGATGCTGCACTTCTTTCACTGAGTTAGGCTTCTCTAGATCCTGGATTTCTTTGATCTGAGAGGGGTCTGCCTCAATACCTCGGTTGGTCACCAGGAAGCCTAGGAATTTGCCTAATCCTATGCCGAACGCGCACTTGGATGCATTAAGGCGCAACTTGTTCTTCTTCAGGATCTGGAACATTTCACCTAGGTCCCTAAGATGGTCCTTCTCATCCTTGCTCTTAACCACCATGTCATCTATGTAAGACTCCATTGTTATGCCTAACAATGGTTCAAACATCTTGGTGACCATCCGTTGGAATGTTGCCCCCGCATTCTTTAGGCCAAAGGGCATGACCTTATAACAATAAAACCCTCTGGGCATTGTAAAAGATGTGACCTCTTGGTCAAGCTCATACATAGTGATCTGATGGTAACCTCTGTACGTATCAAGAAAGCTAAGTCGATTATGGCCTGCTGTCAAGTCTACCAGTTGATCTATCCTAGGTAAGGGAAAGCTATCTTTTGGGCATGCCTTGTTGACTGTTTTGTAGTCCACGCAAACACGCCATTTTCTATTCTTCTTTGGCACTACTACTGTATTGGATATCCATTTGGGATAATGCACTTCTCTGATAGCTCTTGCCTTTAGAAGGTTTCCCATTTCTTCTGTCACTATCTCGGCGTGGTGGAGTGCTGATCTGCGAGTGCGCTGTATAATTGGTCTGGCATTTGGGTGGAGGTTTAATTGGTGACAGATGAAGTTTGGGTCAATGCCAGGCATGTCATACGGTGTCCAGGCGAACACTTCGATGTTAGAGGTTAAGAATTCCATGATGTCTATTCTCTCAGTGCTGGACATAGATGAGCCGAGCAAAAAGAACTTTTCTGGGTCTTTTTCATCTATTCTTACCTGTACCAAGTCTTCCACCGCCTTTTGTTCAGCTGCCTTGCCAACATCCACAAACAATTCATTGCTCTCAGGTTCTTTCACCATCTGTACGTGCCCTTTGGTAGCGTGGCTGCCATTTACTGTGACGAAGCATTGTTTGGACATAATTTGGTCTCCAAAGACCTCTTCAATTACTCCGGCTTCGTTGGGGAATCGTAATACTTGATGGTTGGTTAATGCTACCGATTGCATAGCGTGCAACCATGTCCTTCCCAAGATTATGTTGTAAGTGGAAGGGACCTTCAATATCTAGAATTCCACCTATTTCGTCATGCTTCCTGCTCTGACTGTGAGGATTATCTTGCCAACTGGCCACTCTGGCATTGAGTTGAATCCGATCAGGGGAGATACAGCAGGTGCCAAGTCTTTGTTCTCCAGTTTCAGTTGTTTGAAGGTTTCGTAATACATTATCTCGCATGAGCTTCCCTGGTCGATTAAAATCCGTTTGACGTTGAAATCCTTGACGCGGAGAGTGACAACCAGGGCATCATTGTGAGGGCAGTATATCCTTGCCAAATCTTTTTCTGAAAAAGATATGACATTTGTGGCCTCTGCTCTCCCCTTTTTGATGGCAGGTTGTGCACTTAATACCTCCCTTAAGTGCTCAGCCTTTTTGATCATCTCCCTGAGCTCACATATCCGCTTAGGTTCGAATATCCCATGTATCACGTTAATTACGCCTTGAGGTGGAGCGTCGATCGGCATCCTGTTTGGGACGTTGTGGTTTTGGGGGACTGGTTGCGTTCCTCCTTCTATGTACTGGTCCAAGTGCCCAGCCGCCACTAACTCCTCCAAACAATGTCTCAATGGCATGCAATTTTCAGTGCGGTGCCCTTTTTCATCATGGAAGGTACACCGGGACCTTTCGTCATAGTCTTTCTGTGTTTCTCCTAACTTAACTGGCCATCGAACGAAACGTTCATCGCGTATCTCACTGAGAATCCGGTAGATTGGTTTTTTGAACACTGTGGTGATGGCAGTGCGAACTCTAAACCACCTTTTGTCTGGGTCCTCTCTGTTGGCCCGCCTGCCCATTCTTGCTTGGACGTTCTACCGTGTTGACTTTTGCCGTAGTCTTCTTATCTGGTGTTGCTGTTGTACCAGATTTTGCCTTTGCACAGACGCCATCCTCCTCCACCCAAATATGTTGGTACACTCTCTCCATCAAGGCCTTCATCGTAAAGGGTGGAGTCATAGTAATCGAATCCCTCAATCTGTTTTCGACTGGAAGCCCTCTTTTGTATTGTGCGATGGCGAGATTTGTGGGGTAGTCCCCAATTTGGTTGAAGGTTTCCCAGTAGCAACTGTTGTAGGATCTCAACGTCTTCTTGTCACCCATGTCAATGGAGAGCAACTGGTCGATCTCCACTGGTGTTTTGGTGTTCGTCTTGAATCTAGTTACGAACGCCTCTGCCAACTGCGCCCAAGAGGTGATGTTGCCTTCTGGTAGCCTTTCGAACCAGGTTAAACCTAGGTCGCCAAGGCTTAATGGGAACATGATACACATCAAGGCCTCGTTCCACCGGTATATTGCCATAACCTGGCGAAAGTGGCTTAGGTGCACGTAGGGGTCTGTCTTCTCTTCGTAAGTAGTGAATTTGGGCTGGAGAAAGCCTGAAGGTAGTGGTGCGTTCTCAATTGTCGGAACGAACGGTGAGCTTTGTAACCTTGCTAATGCTTTGTCTGCTGGTTCGTAAGCAAGGCGTGGTATTGGCATTCCTACCTCGATGCTCCCATGCGTCCAAGAGGCCAACCACTGAAGGCTGAAACTCTGCGCGGGTCGCGCGCCCTGACATCCTCCTTCCATCGTGCCCTTTCTTCTAGCACAGTTCGCAAATCGGATGATCTAGGCAACTCCGTCTGCCTGGATGACGTCTGGTGCGCGCACGAGGGCCGATAGGTGTTTCCCTCAGTATATGACCTCTCAGTTCTCATTCTCTCAGACCTGGAGTAACGAATCCTAGGAGTTCTTGACTGAGTGTCGCCTGTTCTCAGGCTCCTACTCTCTGCTTGCGATGGTGTGGTATGCCTACCACGACCTTCCGAGTGGCGAGGGGGCGTGTTGCTTTTGCGCCCTTCTCCTGTTGCCACCCTTTTTCCTTTGATCTGGCGCTTCATAGACTCCATGTCTGCCGCCATCTTCCTTATTAACTCGTCTTGTTCCTTCACGCGATCCTCCAGAACCTGAGGATCCATCCTCCACCTCTGTCTTTCAGGACTTTGAGAGCGACGGGGGCTGTTAGCCCGCCTTCCCCTGGCATCCCTCCGTAGGTTCTGTCGTTGGGGCTCTAAATTCGCCATGGGAGGGATAGATGGCAAACCTTTGCACCTCCCACCCCCCTCTAGGGTTTGTCCGTCGACAGGGGACTGCGGCAAATCTTCATTGTACGCCATTACTTCCAATTAGAAAGGAAAAACTTGACCAAGAGGCTTTGTTCTTTTTGGTCTTCCCACAGACGGCGCCAATTGTACGAGCGTGAAATAATTCTTCTCGTATAATCCTGTTGATAAAGTCTGCGCTCCTCCAAACGTCGTCGCTTTACTCCCTGAAAACACAAACGTGAGCTAGCCGGCGGTTGTGTGCCGGATACCTCTCCGATGCCTAAGTCAGCAAAATAGACAAATAGACAAAAGCTCTGTGTATTCGAGAATCAAGTTGTGTTACCTCTCCATAGGTGATGTTGTAACCTTTTATAGGTTCTGTGTGGCACAATCCTAATAGGACTCTTATTCCTCCATGTAGAGTCCTTCTAGGATTCACACTCCTGAAAGATAATGCTTATCCTTCAACACCCTCCTCACTGCTTAAATCAAGTGAGATGGTTTTACCTCAGTAGTATGACAAAATGACCATGCTAATATGGCCTTGCTAAACTGGCAGAAATGACCGAGCTCTAACTAGCTCGGTTCTTCTCTTCATTGCTTGTACCTCGGTTTCGCCTGTTGAGACCATGTTAACCATAGCAAGCTTGGACCGAGCTAAGCAAGAGCAAGGTCCTGAGGAAGGCTCAAATTACCTCGGCTCAGAATGGAACGACCGAGCCAATTGTTGCCGCTCTGACCATAGTGACCGAGCTAACTACAAGGTTCTTTTGCATCAAGCTAACTACAAGGTCCTTTTACTCAGCCCATCTTACTGTGGCCCACAAGACGGCCCATTACCCAGCTTGGCCCAATTTACTTATAAATTACCCTCACATTAAGTGATCATTAATTAAATTCGTTTGATAATCATAATTGATATCACTTAAAAATTTAAGTGCCTCTTAAAATGTAGGCTAAAATTTAAGTTATACGAAACTTACTTAATTTTGATTGAATTTATAAATATTAAACATAAGTATCAATATATACTATTATAAACTCATGACTACTGCCACTATTACCACCACCACCACCACCACCACCATCAATATCACTACCATCATCGCCACTGCCGTCACCACCACCACCACCATCATCATGCCATCGCCACTACCAGCGCCATTACTACTGCTACTACTATCATGCCACTGTCACCACTACCACCATTACTATCACCACCGCCGCCACTGCCACTACCACTACCACCACTACTTCTACCACTATCATGGTTACTGCTACTGCTACTACCACCACCATGCCTGCTGCCGCCACCATTGCCACCACCATTGCCATCACCATCATACCACCACAACCACACCACCATTGCTACCATCATCACAATATAAAAATTAAAATATACAATTTTCAAATTTAATTTTATACACATCAAACAATTTAATTTTAGTTAAGCATTTAAATTTTTATCAAATAACTTTTCAGCATAAAAAATTCTACATTCAATTTTTAATACTTAATTTTTAGTTTTTAGTGTTTTCAAAGAGTACCTTACATCATAAATAAATTTGATCAATATATTTTTAATTCTTGATTCTTGATACTTGTTGGTAAGATAGATTAGACTTTCCATTGGATATGAAACAAAGTAAAGAAAATGAACTAGATGCTTTGGTTATTTATAATGCCACCGTTTAGACCTCAACTTAGGATCGCATCATATAACTCTTTCTTTTGGATAATGACATTCAATTGTGTATTATTTTGTTGAATTTTTCTCAGAATCACATCATATAATTATTTCTTTTGGATAATGCCATTCAATTGTGTATAAATCTAAATTGTAGAGAGTATAAGACATTACACTGAGGCCTCGTTTGGGAACAAGCTAATTTAGTAATTTTTTAGCTATTTAGCTAAAATATGAGCTAAAAAAAATTAGTATGTTTGGGATGACTTTTTGGTTTTTTACGAAAAGATGTGCAAAAAGTAGAGAGAAAAGATAATCTTTGACTTTTTGGTATGGGTTGTTGGCTTTTTGGCTAATTTAGTAACTTTTTGACTTTTTGGCTAAAATGGAGAGTTCCCAAACGAGACCCAGTGAATATTTTTTATTAGTGAGAGATCTACACTTTGTGAAATAATTTGGTGAGAAATCCTAAAAGACATTTTGTTTCTACTTTTACCCCTTGACCTTTGTTTATTTGTTTGACTTTTTGTTGATTACAATTCTCCCTCCTCCCATCTGTTCAATTTTTCTCTTAAATTCTATCTATTTGTTCAATTTTTCTTATCTATTAAAATAACAATTTCTTTTTTGTTGCTCAAATTTAGAAGCTCGTTTTTCTCATCTACTTGAAATTCATAAATTAATTTTTTCTATCTGTTGGAATTATCTACCACCAACACTCAAATATACAAAAATTCACAAACTGTTATTATCTGTTAAATTTTCTATTTATTGAATATTTTATCTATTAAAATTCAACAAACATTTTTTCTATCTAATCTATTTTCCTTTTCCAAACATAGATCTGGAACCCTAGCTTAAATCCAATCTGTTCTAATGCCTTATCTCAAATTCTCCAAACCCTTTAAACATTAGATGTCAAAAAAAAAAAAAAAACCTTGA
>NW_021024506.1:467136-487725 GCF_004153795.1 Camellia sinensis | reverse complement strand
AATTTAACTGTCAATTCTGTAAATATTTCAATGATTATCAATGGCCGTCGGCCTATTTTTTGGCTTGTGGGCCGGCCCGGCCGACTTCAAAATTTTTTCCGGCCACCCCACGAGGATCGACATGAGCCGGGCCCCTTACACTATGACGATTATAAACATTTATATTTGATGGTGTAACATTCACATTAAGGGTTTAGTAATTATGTCAACCCATAGGACTTATTGAAACATAAGAAAATGAATGTGAACTAAATGGAACATAAGTAGATGAAAAGGTATTTTGGTCTTCTTATTCAAATTGGACCTAATGGAAATTAGTCGAAAGGAATATGGGTGGATGGAAAAGCTCTTGAGAAAAAATGGATTATCAAAAAAGCTCCCTTAAAAAACTAAAAATTAAATTGATGAAAATTACAATTTTCATCTTTTGGGAGGATACAATAATTTTTTAAAATATTTTATATTTATTTTCATTAAATATAAAAAAATATTTAAAAATATTTGTATCCGTTCCCAAAAGATTAAATGTTAATTTTCATCAATTTTAATTTTTTAGTTTTTTAAGGCGAGCTTTTTTGTAAATCCATTTCTAAGAGCCTTTATTCCATCCAACCCATATTCCTTACGACATTCCATTAGGTCCAATTTGAGATAAGAGACAAAATACCCTCCTTCAGTCTACTTATGTTTCATTTAGTTCACATTATTTCTTATTTTCAATAAGTCCTATGGGTGACATAATTACCAAAATACCTACATGTTGAATGTTACACCATCAATATAAATGTTTATATCGTCAATGTGTAGACGGGCCCGGTCATGTCGATCCTCGTGGTAAATGCCCGGAAAAATTTGAGTCGGCCCGGGCCGCCCACAAGCCAAAAAAAATAGGCCCGACCCGGCCTTGATAATAAATATTTACATGACAATAAACATTCACATGATAGGGAGCAGTAAAAATTGGCCTGCGGCTGGCCGGGGGCGTGGGCGGCCCGAACCAGCAGTCGCCCTGTGGCGCGGCCCGGCCCCGGCCAAGGTTCACAATATAAATATATCACATTGACCAAATTAACTGATAACATAACTATTAACAATTGACAAGAGTGTTAAATTGGCCCGCGATGACCCGGTGGCAGCCCGCAAAGCCCGGGCCTAGGGCCCAGGTCGGGACGGCCCGGCCGACCCGTGACAATGTGAATATTCACAGACATATAACATTCAACATGATAGGAGTGTAAAAATAGCCCGCAGCCTGATGGCGGCCCGAAAAACTCGCCTGACGGCTCCGTGCTAGTCTGCCTTAGGGCGGGCCCGACCCGAACCCCGTTAAATAAATGCAATATTCACATGACATGTTAACATTCACATTGATAAGATAAAAATTAGCCCGACTCCCTGTGGCTGCCCCGAACTAAACCCACGGCTGCCCGGGGCTGGGCCCGACCCGGCCTGTTGACAATGTGAATATTCCATTGACATATTAATATCACATTGATAAGAGTATAAATTGACTCGGTGTCATGGACGGCCGGGGCAGCCCAGGTCGGCCCGTTGACAATGTGAATATTCACATTGACTAATTAAATTCACACGATAGGGGTAAAATTGAGCCCGTGGCCCCGTGGAGGCCCGAAGCCCGCCCGCTCCCAGGGCTGGGGGCCCCTGACACGGAGTTGACAATGTGAAATATTCACATTGACATCATTAACATTAACATTAATAAGATGTGTTAAAATAGCCCGTGAACCCTGCGGGTGGGGCAACCCGAAACCGGCCCCGGGCCAGAGCGGGTACCGGCCGGTGACAACGGGAATATTCACATTGATAAGAGTAATAGGATGTAACATTTAGCCCATGCCATGGCTGGCCGAAACACCGGCCCAACGGCCCGTTGGACTCGCCCGAGGTGGGCCCGACCCTGGGTTGCAATGTGAATATTCACATTACATGTTAACATTCGCATTATAAGAGTGTAAAATTGACTCGCGTCCATAGGCGGCCTGGTGGCCCGAGTTTGGGTTCCGGGCCTACCCCCGGGCCACGGGCGAGGTGCGTCGGCAGGGACAAAGTTTTACACTCCTATCAATGTAATGTTAACATGTCAATGTGAATATCACATTGTCACGAGTCGGGCCAAGCTGTGCCTCGGGCAATGGCCGATCGGGGCTTTGGCCGCCCCACGGTGTTGCGGGCACAGGCCAGATTTTAACACTCCGTATCAAGTGTGAATGTTAACATGTCAATGGAATATTCACTTGCCAACGAGCCGGCGCCGTTGCCCTGGCCTAGACGGTTCAGGGGCTTCGGGCTGCCCACGGTACGGGCCAATTGTACACTCTTACAATGGTGAATGTTAACATGTCAATGTGGAATATTTACATTGTCAACCAGGCCGGGCCGGAGCCCGCCCCGGGTCCGCCCACGCGGCCGTGACGGGTTTCGTGCAGCCACGGGACACGGTTAATATTTACCACTCATATCAATGTGGCCATGTTAACAGTATGTGGAATATTCACATTTGTCACAGTCGCCAATGCCCGCCTCGAATGCCGGTCGAGTAGCTTCGGCGGAACACGTGCCCACGCGGGCCTGCGACAATTTTAAACACTCTTATCAATGTGATTTAAATTGTCATGTGAATTATTCACCATTGTCAACGGGCCAGGCCCGGGGCCCGTGCCTGGGCAGCGGGCGTGTTTAGGCCGTCCATGGGCCGTAGGCATTTTATACTCTATCATGTGAATGTTAAACATGTCAATGTGAATATTCACATTTCAACAGGCCGAACCGGGCCCGGCCCATTGGGCTGCGGGCGGGTTCGCGGCTGCCACGAGACAGGAGAGCTAATTTACATTCCTATTAATGCGAATGTAACATGTCAATGATGAATATTCACATTGTCCAACGGCCGTGGCCGGGACCGAGTCAGGCCCGCCCTAGGTTGCTTGTCTAGTTTATACTCTTATCAATGTGAATGTGAAACAGTTCACTAATGTCAACAGGCCGGACCGGGCCCGCCCTCGCGGCCGTGTTGGCGGGATTCGGCAGTTACGAGGCGCGGACTAATTTTACACTCCTATCAATGTAAATGTTAACATGTCAATATGAATATTCAACATTGTCAACGAGCCGGGCCAGGGCCCGCCCTGAGCTGCGGACGGGCTTTTGGCCGCCCATAGGGCCGCGACCCAATTTTATACCTCTTATCACAATGTGAATTGTTAACATGTCAATGTGAATATTCAACATGTTAAACGGGTCCGGACCGGGCCCGCCCCGGGCCGCGAGTGGGTTTCGTTGCCGCGCACGGACAAGGGCCAATATTTACACCTCCTATTAATGTGATTTTAACATTGTCCAATGTGAATATTCACATTGTCAACGGGCCGGGCCCGCCCTGGTCGGCGGGCGGGTTTCGGGCCGCCCACGGGCCAATTTACATTCCTACAAATGTGAATCTTTAAAATTAAGAATGTTCACATTCATTTAAATTGCATAATAGTTGAAAATATATTTTATAAGGGTATCAAAATTAAATATAAGTGCATAATGTGTCCAAGAAAATAGTGTGTAAATCAAGAAAATGGCTTTATGGAATAAAAACTATACATACATGGGACTAAATAGGTTAAAAAATTCCTTCATGCGATTTCTTGGGTTAAAACACTTCTTAAATTGGACTTATCAATAAAAATCACTTTTTTTTAAAAAATAAAATAGATTTACGAAAACCAAATGAAACATAACTTTATAACCAAAAAAATTATAACATTATTCATTAAAAAAAAAATCATTTACATCAAACAAATACTACATATTAACAAGCCACAAAACAAGTTATTATGACAACTTTATTCCTTGAACTGGACTGTTTTGCAAAGGAAACACTTGATGTCATTATTTGGAATAAGATTTCAAAATTAGGGTCAAATGTATCCACAATTGAAAAGTCATGGATCCAAATGAGACAAACCTCCCAAAAACTTATAAAACTTTTAGTTATAATTCACCCTTAGTTTAAATTATTTTTACCTTAATAAATTATGAGCAAAAAATATAATAAAATAATTTAATTACAAACTTTCAAAATAAAAAGTCTAAAAAACAATTCAGATACTTATTCGAACTTCATACTTCATAGTTCCATGTGTTCCTATCTTTCCCAAAACTACTAAAATGGGTAATCAAATTGGTCATTAAAATAGTAAAAATTTATGTTATCATCTCTTAAGTATTATTCTTTCTTTATTTTTTTTTTTTAAAGAAATTAATGCTTTTTGGAGACTTAGGATATGACACGCTAAAATAATGGTCTTAAAATAAGTTTAAAAAATAATAAAATAATATATCATATTAATATTCATAATTATTTACTTTTCCTTTTATAAATGTTAAAAAAGTCAAAAAAATTAATTCAAATGAACCTTTTTAACCTACATTAAAATAGTCAAAAAGTGTAACCATTTCCTAACGAAGCCTAAGACATCAAAATTGGAGTAATGAGACGGTAATAAAATGCAAATTTACATCAATTTCTTTTTGCAAATAAACAAAAGAAAAAAAGGTGTAAAATTACTTGCACCAAAATTATGGGGTAAATCATGTAGTTGCAACCATGAGGCATGACAATGCTTGTGGGAAGTTTTTATTCACCACGCCAAGTTATTTTTGTATATATTTTTTTCAATATAGTATACTTAGTAATGTTTATTTATTTTTATTTTTATTTTACACACAATTGTTTCAATCATACCTTTACCTCATACCTTTGTTACACACACCACCTCACACTATAAGAAAAATGGTTTATAACGACGCGAATTATTGCGGACGGCACACTTTGCCGTCTCAAAAAGTCACTTTTTGCCGACGGCAAAAAAATGTCGTCTCAAAAAAAGCAGAGTATTTGCAGACGGGCACCAATTTTTGCCGTCTCAAAAAAGCCAGAAGCATTGCGACGGCCACAATTTGCTGTCTCAAAAAAATGAGAGTATTTGCTCGACGAGAAAATACCGTCGCAAATACTCTCATTTTTTGAGAGTTGGCGCAAAATAATGTGCCGTCGCAAATGTTCTGCTTTTTTGATGACGCATTTTCTCCGTCGCAAAAGGTGACTTTTGTGTTTTTTTTTTTTTGTGAATTATTTTTAAATTTTAAATAATTTTTAGATACACCTTACTTAGATGGTATCTAACAAAAAATTATGAAAAATATTTTAAAAATAATTAGAATATATAAAAAATACAAAAAAATGTATTGAATTATTGTATTTTGGTATTTAGTGAATTTTTTAAAAAAAAAATTTACAAATTTTTAAAATTTTTAGTTTGTATTTATGTTAGGTGTGTCTAAAAATTAAAACAAATTTTAAAAAATACTTAAAATATTAAAAAAATTCAGTAAGCTGAATATAACACGGAAAACAAGAAAGTATAATTTTCTCAAAAGAGTTTTTGGAAAACTCTAACCTAGCATAGTGATTGTGGTTTTGAGACAGCTTCATATATATACAGTCACAAAATGGTTTGAATAAATTCTAGTACTTTTTTCTATCACAAAAAAAATTAAAAAAAAAACAATATCGTCTTACTCTTTTGATATAACATTTCTCTTTTAATTCATTTTTTCATCTTCTTGTCTCTTTGTCTCTATCTCTATCTCTTATGTTTATCTTTTTCACTCATCATTCTTTTTCTCTGTCTGTCTGTTTCTCTCTCTCATTTTCTCTCTGTGTCTCTCGTCTATCTCTCTTCTCTCTATCTCTCACATCTATTTTCTCTCGCTCATCTTTATTCTCTCTATCTCTCTCATTTCTTTTCTCTCTCTCTTATCTTTCTATCTCTCTCTATCTCTCTTACTCATTTCTCCTCTCTCTCTGTCTCTCTCTTTTTCTGTGTCTTTCTCTCGCTCATCTCTTTTCATTCTATTTCTCTCTCTTTTTGTCTATCTCTCGCTCATCTCTTGTTTCTCTCTCTTTTTCTATCTGTCTCTCTATCTCTTTCTCTCTCTTTCTCTCTATATATATACAAAAATTTATCTCTTTCTCTCTCTCACCCATCACTCTTCTCTCTTTCTTTCTCTCTCTGTGTCTGTCTGTCTCTCTCTTACTCATCACTCTTCGTTCTTTCTTTTTCTCTCTGTGTCTGTCTGTCTCCCCTATTGTGTTCATCTTGCTCACTCTCTCCCTCCCCTCTTCTCTATTTACCGAGCTCTCCACTTTCCCTCTCTTACTCATCACTCTTCTCTGTCTGTCTGTCTCTTCCTTTCTCTATGTGTCTCTGTCTCTCTTTTCTATCTCTCTGTCTCTCTGTCTCTCTCTCTCTTTCTCTCACTCATCACTCTTCTCTGTCTGTCCGTCTCTCTCTTTCTCTCTGTGTCTCTGTCACTCTTCTCTTTCTCTCACTCACTCATCACTCTTCTCTGTCTGTCTGTCTCTCTCTTTTCTCTGTGTCTCTCGTCTAGCTCTCTTCTCTCTATCTCTTTTATCTCTCTCTCTCTCTGTGTCTCTCACTCATCTTTTTCTCTTACCGCTCATCTCCTCTACCACCTTTACCACTACTACAAACGCCATTTCACTACCATCACTACTACCACGGTCGCCATTTCACCTTTACGACTACCATTATTACTACCATCGCCATCACTCCACTACCACCACTACCACTATTGCCACTACTACTACTACCATTACCTCTCTTTCACTACTGCCACTCCATCTATTCTACTACTACCACAACTTCACCACTAATCTCCTTCGCCATCACCACCACCACTATCGTCTCTTATCCACCACCTTCACCACTACTGCCGCTTCCTCTCCTCTACCACAAAATATTACCTCTCTTTTCTCTCTCACTTATCACTCTTCTCTATCTGTCAGTCTTTGTCTCTGTCTCTTTCTCTTTCTCTCTTTGTCTCTCGCTCATCTCTCTTCTCTCTATCCCTCTTATCTCTCTATCTCTCTTCTCTTTCGCTTATTTATCTTCTCTCTATTTCTCTCTCTGTCTCTCTCACTCATCTTTCTTCTCTCTCCGTCTCTCTTTTTCTATGTCTTTCTCTCGATCATCTCTTTTCGCTCTATTTCTCTCTCTCTCTCTTTGTCTATCTCTCGCTCATATCTTGTTTCTCTCTATTTTTCTATGTCTCTTTCTCTATCTCTTTCTCTCTCTGTCTCCCTGTCTCTCTCTCTCTCTCTATATCTCTTTCTTTCATTGGCCACAAAAAATTAACTTTATTTTAATGGAAAATATTATCCCTACTTCTACCAAATAAAAAAATAATAATAATTTTATATTCATTAAAATAAATATGAAACAAATAAATTTTTAACCTTACTAAATGAAAAAATAAAAATAAAAATAAAAATTCATTAACTATAAAAAAATTATTTTAATAAAAAATAATTTTTTTTAGCAATGACATCCTCCGTTGCGAAAAAAAAAATCCTTTTATTATTTAAATATTCATTTGTAATGAAAATTAGAAAAAAAAAAATTCAAAAAGAAAAAAATTCATAAAAAAATTAAAAAGAAAAAAATTCTTTTTTTTTTTTTCCCTCTTTCAAATCTAACCGTCCATCTCTCACTCACCATCTCACTCACCTATAACAAACAAAACAAAAGAAAAAAAAAAACCCTAATCTAATCGGCTCCCTCACTCTCTCAGTCTCATCTCAACATCATTGTCTCTCTTTCTCACTCTCGTTTCTGCACACCGATCGGCGATCACTCTCTTTCTCATCTCATCGCACCGATCATCATCGCACAGCCGATCTACTTCACAGGTGAACTCTCTCTCTCAATCTCTGTCTCTCTCTCTCCCGATCGTTGATTTTTTTTTTGGATTTATATGTATATATAATATATCAGATATATATCTCTCTGATCTGATCTGATCTGTCTCTCTCACTCTCTCATCTCTCTCTCTCTCTCTCTCACACACAGGTAAGCGTCTCTCTCTCTCTCTCTGAAATATTTATGATCTGATTTTTGTTGTGGACCAACAGATCTGATTCGAAATATGATCTTAGTTGTGATCTGATTTTTATGACCTTAGTTCGAAATATTTATGATCTGATTTTTGTTGTGGACCAACAGATCTGATTCGAAATATGATCTTAGTTGTGATCTGATTTTTATGACCTTAGTTCGAAATATTTATGATCTGATTTTTGTTGTGGACCAACAGATCTGATTCGAAATATGATCTTAGTTGTGATCTGATTTTTATGATCTTAGTTCGAAATATTTATGATTTGATTTTTGTTGTGGACCAACAGATCTGATTCGAAATATGATCTTAGTTGTGATCTGATTTTTATGATCTTAGTTCGAAATATTTATGATTTGATTTTTGTTGTGGACCAACAGATCTCAGTCTCACCGATCACTCTCTGGTTTGATGTTAGTTCATTACTTCTTTGACTAGTAACTAGACAAGTGATATTGACTGAACTTTGGTTTTTGGTATCTGTATTCTTTAGCTGTGCATCTTTCTTGCATCGAATTCATGTAAGAATGTCTCCCTCGGATAAGTTTCAGGCCATGAGTTTCTTGCCTTCCCTTTTGGAGTTCATGAGTCATGAGAACTTAGGGGCTAATCAATTAAAAAAGGTCAAAGAAACCATAGACTTTGAAGTTTGTAAAAAGTTGATTTATAATATAATTCTAGTTTTCTTTCTTGGTTCTTTTCTTTTCTGATAAGTCAGTTGCCATGAGTTGCTTGCCTTCCCTTTTGGAGTTCATGAGTCTTTCTGTCTTTCTGATAAGAGTGTCTCCCTCACCTTTTCACATAATTAATTGTTACATTTTAAAATTTTAAAGGCAAAATATAAACAATAATAATGTTAGAGACCCACATTTTACAGTTACAAATGTATCCACAATAATGTAGTAAAGGCGTTGAGTCACATAATTGAGTATATAATCAATCAAAAAATTGACACTGGTTAGATTACATCATTGTGTTGAATTGTGGGAGATTTTTGAGGAATAAATGCCTCTCCATACCTCTCGAAACCCTCTTGTAGGCCCTAATTTAGACTTGTCCCAAATGATCTAAGCCGTCCATCTCGTAAATTTTGTAATAAATGTTATTCATGCAAAAAGTGAATTTCATCAAAAAATATTAAACACAAGAACAAAAAATATTTTATTTTATAAAATAAATGATTTAAGTTTATAATTACATTTGTCGTTCATTTTATAAAACAAAATAAAATTTTTTGATGAAACTTATTTTTTAAATAAATAATTTTTATGACAAAGACAAGATAGACGATTCGTATTATCATTATGGATCCAAATTAATATGAAGAGTTAAAGGTATATAAGGAACCTTATTTTTAAGATCTCAAATATTTCTTAAATATAAAAAAATCATAATTTAAGGATTTAAAGCAATTTTACCCATTTTAAAATTTCAATAAAGTTCTCCTTTTTTGCCGACTGGATTTTAGTACGAAAAATATTTAAAAGCCACAAAATCAATGGTTCAAATGATTTAAAATTGTCAAAACAATATTATTTAACTTATTTTATGTTTAAAATGATGTCATTTTAACAATTTTAAACTATTCTAACCACTAAATTTCGGGCCATCAACCGTTGCAGGTTCTAGTAGTCAGGTTATTGCACGCCTCTCTCCATTCCTCTCTTTTCCTCTCCATCGTCTTCTTTGTGTAGGTAGGTAGGCCCATGGAAGAGGAATACTCAGTTAGCGATCCTACTCTGCTACTCATCTCAGCTTCCAATTTCGCATTTCATCCCGGTAATCCACTCTTCACACTCCTTGCACTTCACATTTCTTCTCTCTCTCTCTCTCTCTCTATATATATATATATATATATATATAACCTTTTCCCTTCTATCTTATCATCTATCAGGTTTTCAATCTGACTCTTCTACAAAGGAATTCCTTGATCGCTTCCCCCTTCCAGTCATCATCAAGTAACCCTCTTCATCTCTCTCTACCTATACACACATACAGATACATATATTACTTTAATTCAATGATATCGACATGTTCTTGATTTCTTGCAGTTCAGTTACTTAGAATTTGTTTATGTATAACTCAAAATCATTATAAAATTTGATGTTAAAAGTTGTGTTAATAAATAATTGCACGGACATTCTCTCAATTAATCACTCTGGTCGACCATAAAAAAATCATTTAGCCCCATCGACTATAAAATCCTACCCTACTTTGGTCCCTCAATTTCCAAACCCTACCTTTAGCCCCGTCAATTATATAAAATTGTACAAATGCCCCATGGAGCGGTGAGAGTGATATAATTTTATAGGTGGGTGGTCCAATGTACGGTTTTAAAGTTGAGAAGGGTAGGAGTATGATATTCAGTGATAGTTGACGTGTTGTCCGTGCAATTAACCCTTAAAATTTTTGAGTTTGTTTCATGATAGTATGATCATGCTTGCAGTGCTTTACAAACGAAAGGGGATGTGCCTGGTCTTGAGAATGCTTTGGTTGCTTGTCTGGAGAGGATATTTAAGACAAAATATGGGGCCTCCCTCATTCCACAGTACATGGTATATGTAGTTTCTTTGACAAATTGTCGTTCTTTCATGCCACTTGTAATGTATATTGCTCTTTTTGGTGGGCTCCCGATACTGAAATACAATATTAAGTGAGAGACTATTTGCAATGATCAACCGGTGCTTCTATTTTCTAGTTGAACATTGGGAATATGACTGCATTTTTTTTACTGAACAAGACAAGTGGTAAAAAATCTCAAATTCAATACAATTAGATTTTCTCAAATTGAGAATAAGAAACCCCGGTTAATGACAAAGGACGGAGTGTGGACTGCAAAGACCCAACATCTTCTTCCACAATTACACATGAAATGATTAATTTCTGTTACGAAACAGGCAGGCATGCATTCTGAAAACTTAAGAGATCCACTTAAACTTCATGGTTTTTTGCCAATACATAGTAATATGATTTTCTGTTTGGTGCTTTGTGGCTGTCAATTGGTTTTTCAACCAAACTAATTGCTAGAGGTAAAATGAGATTGCCCCTGATATTACAGGGGGATGCTTTTTGTCTAGATTTTATATTTCTTACACGATCAATATGCAAAGTTCATGGTTTGCAATTCTGTAGTACATAATTTAGTTAGCATGATAATGATTGTAAGCACGTAATTATATTTCACTTCGTAATTTTATGCTAATAAGAACTGACATGTCTTTAACATATGATCATGTAGATGGTACTGTGTAAATGTCATCACTATTTATGGATCTCATTACTAATTCCCTGTATGTAAATCTTGTTGAGTCTCACTTGAGTTTTCTCATGTTCGAGTGCAAAGTCTTTGATGACATGAAATTAGTACTAGGGCAAGCAGTGGCCTTCTGTTTGCAAAATTCTTAGGGAAAGGTTGGGTGCTAACTTGCAAATTTAAGCTGCTATTGTAGAATCACTGATCTTTGGGATGCTGTCTGGAATACTTATTGCTCACTTATTGGTGGTTTTAGGCTAAAGCAAACCAAACCAAATCAAGCCTTAAGTCCTATCAAACGAGGTTGGCTACATGCAGTGGCGGAGCTACATGGAGGGCAGGGGGGTCACATGCCCCTCCCCCTGGTTTTGGATTTACAATTTTTTTTAGTTTTTTTCTTAGTAGTAGGAATCGTCTCAGATGGCGACGACTCCGAGGAAAAAGTGCGATTTTGCGCTTCTGAGGAAGGATCGCATCAGAATTCAGAATCGCGAATCTGATGCGAGAAGGAAGCATATCTCAGTTGGAGCTAAGATATTGTGTTTGGTTAAACATATAGTTTTGGTTTGTCTGTATATTATATTTTTCTTTAATTATTATTTCAAATTATGACTATTAAGTTCAGTTTCACCTATACATATTTACTCAGCTTGGAGATTTTGTTTTGGTGCAGCAAAGAAAGGGATAATGGTTTTTGCTCTGCATGAGGAGCCTGATCTCACAGAGCTAGTTGGGGATTTCAAAGTTCATATTCAGATCACCAAGGAGACTTTCAATGGTATACCAGCTAGACTCTTTTCAATCCATAACCGACAACACCACCACCAAAATTAGCTCCACATTCAGTTTGTTCTTCATTTTTTTGAACCAATAAGCTTTCCACTTCGCTCATGATGGGACCTGAGCTTTGTTCCTAATTTACAAGCATTGGAGAGCTTTGTTCCTAAATATCCAATGTACTGATTGGTGAATTTTAGATTTTATTTTATTATTTTATTTTTTTTTAGGATTTGGGTGAATTTTATATTTTTGTAAGAGCATTTAAATATCCAATGTGCTGATTGGTGAATTTTAGATTTTATTTTATTATTTTATTTTTTTTTAGGATTTGGGTGAATTTTATAATTTAAATATGCTTTTATGAACATGTACAGTTTAATTGTTCTTTGTAAAATATTGAATTTGATGGTTTGATCAATTTTTATTTTTGTTTTCTGTTATGATGTTTTTGTGAATGGAATGTAAATAATCAGCTCTTAGAGAGAGACGGCACCACCGTCGGAAAAAATAGAAAATTTTAATATTTTTATTAATTTTGTTACATGTTTTACTTTTTGCGACGACATTACACTGTCGCGAAAAGTAGAAATTTTATTATTTAAAATAGAAATTTTATTATTTTTTAATATTTTTTGCGACGGCATTACACTGTCGCAAAAAATAGAAAATTTCATATTTTTTATACTTTCTGCGACGGCACTACACCGTCGCAAAAAAGTGTTTTTTTAAAGAAAAAAAGATTATTGGCGACGGTAATTTTTTGCCATCTCAAATAACATTTTTAGCGACGGTAAAATAGGACCGTCGCAAAAAAGTCAAGAAATTTCATACGTTATTAGCGACAGCACGGTGCCGTCGCAAAAAGGCAAAAAATGCCGTCGCAAAACATTAGCGACGGCACTTACCGTCGCAAAAACTCTTTTGCAACCCCTGCAGTTGCGACCCCCCTCTTGCCGTCGCAAAAAGTCATTTTGCCGTCGCAAAAAGTATTAGCGACGACATTGGGAGTATTAGCGACGGTATTTTACCGTCGCAAAAAGTCAATTTTTTTGTAGTGTCTGCCATACATGGTAAGTGTTTTGATTACATTAATAATCATAATCACATTGTTACATTTTTCTTATTATATCATGTTCATAATTCACATAACAAATAAAAGAATAAATTATATTGACTTTTCTTAAAATTAAAAAAAAATTTACGAAATTTTTTATTATTTTAATATAATCACACTCACCTTCATTTTAATAAAGTTCGAGAAATCAAAACTAATATAAATTTTAATAAAATTAAAGAAATCAAAACTAATGTAAATGATATTAAAATTTGAAGATAAACAATAAAAATATACATTTTATTATGAAAGATATGACAATATATTTTTTTCATCTATATAAACAAGGAATTATTGACAAAAGTATATTCGCTGTTATGTAAATTAAAATGGGAACCGTTATTCCCAATCAACTTAACTCCAAATACACTCCCTTCTTTGGACTTATTATACATAGATATATTAGTATCTGGAGTGATACTAGAGACCCCAAATAATTTATTAAATTTTTTACTCTCAGATAGGTATGGGACCCACACAATAGGTCTCACACCTATGTGAGATGTTTGGTAAAAAATTTAGTAAATTATTTGGAGTTTATAACATTTTCTTAATATCTTTTTTTTACTTTTACACATATACTTTAATTGTTCTTTATTAAAATGTATTAATGTAACTATGTATAATAAGAATAAAGAAAAATATATATATTTAAAACAAAATGGAATGAAAATAATAGCCCTCATTAAAATTTTACAAAACCCTAATATAATTATGTTAAAATTATAACACTTACTGTTTATTTATTATTATTTTTAATTTGTAGTTTATCCGAAATAAATAAATAAATAAATGTTATAAATCTCTCTCTTCTCATTCTCTATCAACAAACTGATTTTACTCGGACGACTTGTTTGGTTTAAGCGGGGTTGTAACTTGGGTGGGTTTAATCCCGAGTAATTCAAATTCAATCTGAATTTTTTTAGGATTTGGATAAGATATTTTTAAATTTGATACGAACTTGGGCAATTAAATTTGGACAAGCTTGGACAAAGACATCAAATAATCCAAATAATCTGAAATACGAATTATACATATATAGATATATAAAAATATTAAATATATATAAATTATTAGTCATTACAGGATATGGAATTTAAATTATTAAATCATATTGAATATATATTATACATACAAATAAAATAAAATCTTTTTTTATTTTTTATTTTCACTCATAAATTGTAATAAATACTATAGCGACATCTCTCTTATATTATATAAATTATTTGTTTTGATGGTATTAATGATTTTCTATATATATAAATGTAAATAGAGTCAAATTTTAATAATTTAATAATATAGCTGCAAAAATAAAATAAAATAAAATACAATTCGGGCAATTCGAATTTAACTCGGATAAGACTTGAGCAGGTAATTTTGGGTTACAATTCAGACTTGAACGGACCTAAATAGACCTTAGTACAACTTGAGTTACGCTTGAACAACTTCACAACTCGACCGAACCCACCGAATTGCAGCCCTAGGTCTAAGTAGTTTGGAATGACATAGAAGACTCTTTTCTCTTTTAGGAAAAGTTAAGTATCATGAAAAATTTATGATTCTTGAATTAACTTAATTAATATATAATGCTTTATTTTAAATGTAATTTAAGAATTGCAAATCTTTCATAATTATTTTGGTAAAAAAATTTCCCGGGGGATGGGGAAGGAATAGCACGGAAGGCTGTTTCACACGCACATTGAACCGCGTATCTCTCTCTCTCTCTCTACATATATATATATGACCGCCATACCCAAACGTATATGGTGGTACTCTTAATTAAATCCAATCCAATCTAATGGCACCAACAACAACAACAGTAACAGAAGCATCCATCAGCACCGCCGTCGAGAACCAGCAGCAGCGCCACCCAAAAGCAAGAAGAGTCTGCTTCTCATTCGCAGCATATGCCAAGAAAGTCATCCAGCACCTCGAATCCTGCAACGTCCCCATCGCCGAAGGCCTCACCGATGATGAATTCAGTGCCGTGGAGTCCCAATTCAATTTCACATTCCCTCCTGACCTCCGCTCCATCCTCCAAGAAGGCCTCCCCGTCGGCCCTGGCTTCCCCAACTGGCGATCCTCCTCCTCCCAACAGCTCGAAATCCTCACCAACCTCCCTATCTTGTCCCTTTGCAAACAAGTCTCCATTCACAATTTCTGGGCCCACTCTTGGGGCGACCAGCCCAATGACACCAACGAGGCCGTTCAATTGGCCAAACGTTTCTTGAAGAACAAATCCCCCATTCTCGTCCCTATTTATCGCCACTGTTACATTCCCTCCTCTCCCAATTTGGCGGGAAACCCCGTATTCTACGTTCACGGCGCCGATGTTCGCCTGGCCAGCTTCGACGTCGCCGGATTCTTCCACCGAGTCGATTTCCCGGTCTGGGCCGCGACGGAGCCCCGGAGGATCGAGTTTTGGACGGAGATGATGGAGAGGGCGCCGCCGCCGTTGTGGTGGACTGGGGATTTGGTTGGGTGTATGGAGGATGTGTGTTGGAGGCTGAGGAATGGAGGGTGGAAAGAAGACGAGGTAAGGGAGATGATGATGATGGACGGTGGAGATGAGCGTGATCGGATGGTGTCGAGAGACCTGGAGGGTGTGGTGTGCCACGTGCGGGTTTTGTCGCTGAGGTTGTTGCGTGCGGGTTGGAGCACGGAAGATGTGGTGGACTCGCTTGGTTATCGCGTTGAGTATGATGTGGAGTCTTGGTTGGACTTTCAACACACAAAGAGCTGCCTACTAGAAGCTATATGAGACAAGATAATGATAAGATGATGATCAAAATTCAAAACAGATAGTCAGCGATACCGTCCGATTATGAGATTTTTTTTTTGTTTTTCTGGGGTTGAATATTCATTTGATTATATGTAGCCATTTTACTCACTGTAAATAATTAATAAAAAGAAATAGGCATGGTTTTTCTTTTTGGCACAGCCACATGTTAACTGATGCTAGCTGTAGTTGGCACATGTCAAGATGATCCAATTTCATATTCCTGTCTTATCATTTGATGCACCAAGCATTTTTAGAGCGTTTTTTTCTTAAAATTTTTTTAAGTGATATATTGTGTGGTTGAGATTTAATATTAAAAAAGTAATGTGACTTGTCATTAAATCTCAACCACACAATGCACCACTCTAGAAAATTTAAAAAAAAAAAAACTTTGGAGGATCTTTACTCCACTTGATGTGTCAATTGATCCTTAACAGATATGATTGTGATTATCATTATACATTATCAAGTAATGTTTGTTATCCCTATTATGAGATTACATTAACAATAATACAAGTCTTACTCAAAATTTATTTGATTAAAACAAAAGACATAGGATCAATAATCTCCCAAATGAGTGAAGTGAGATTTACAATTTTTTTATTTTTTATTTTATCAAAAAGAAATTTCCATTAAAGAAGCCAGATGACACCTACAGAAAGAAGTCTATCTAATAGAAAATTTACACCAAACAAAAAAAAAATCAAATCAGATAACACATAGGAGTAAAACTATGAAAAATATAGATGCACATCTCATACTTGTGCTCATACTGCAAAGTAGAAGCCAAACAATTGGCTATAGATCATGTCTGAGATAGATTGTGCTCATACTACAAAGCAAAAGCCAAACAATTAGTCATAAATCATGTCTGAATGGGTAAGTCACAACAAAGCACCGATGGACTCCATAAAATCTCTCAAACCAAAAAATGAAAAAAAAAAAAACTGAAAAACTCAACTTCAAACTTGAAGAAACCGCCAGATCCTTGGAGCATATGTGAGATATATCATAGAATCACAATTCAATTCATAAGATTGAAAGTAAAAATAAATTATAATTATACATGTTTTACCAAAAACAATCACCACTTTTTATATAAAAAGATTTTTTTTTATATAATTTCATAAATTTAATTCTACCCAACAAATATCACCATACTAGTACATAACAAACACAATTTATCTCTATATTCATAATTTTAACCAATTTAATTTAAAACAAAGATATGCATACATAATGGGACTCGTTACAGTAAAATTGAGATGGCAATTGAATCTTTGATGGGCATGAACGGAGCAAATGAACTTTGACCCAATATGGTCATCTATACTATTGCCTGTGCTGTGCCTAGTCTCTCCAAAACTGAAATGGCTATGATCACGGATATATACTGCACATATTTTAGGTACGAAAGTATTTGTCAGTCCAAATTTAGACCAGGGTGTTTGGTTTGAATTTTTTAAATTAAGTTTTTTGAAAATTGATTTTTTTAGTTTTCGTGTTTTTTTTGTTTTTAGTGAATATTTTTTAAATTTTAAACATTTTTTTTACTTTTTTAAGTGCACCTTACTTGCATATATCTAAAAAGTAAAAAATTTATGAAAAAATATTTTAAAAAATTAATAAATACATAAAAATATAAAAAATGTATTGAATTTTTGTATTTTTTTTGTATTTTTAGTATTTAGTGAATTTTTAAAAGATTTTTTTACAATTTTTTTACTTTTTAGGTGTATTTATGTTAGGTGTGTCTAAGAAATAAAAAAATACTTAAAATATTAAAAAAATTCAGTAAAAACAAAAAAATACGAAAAATAAGAAAATAGAATTTTCTGAAAAGTATTTTTTGAAAAGTGGAAACAAACGAGGTGTTTTTTTGTCCAATTTAAGTTAGGTCATTCTATTTCAATTTGAATCAAGTAGACCTGCCATATACTACATTACACCATGTATCCACGTAATTTGTGACTGAAATTTTATTAAAATTGAAATAATCTGTCAGTAATTTTTTTTTGAAATTAGATCTAAATAATTTGTCACAAAAATTTTGAAATTAAATTTAGAACATAACTTGGTAACTTAAATTTTTAAAAGTTATGTAATGTCTGCGTTGTCGAAACTTATTATAACAAGAAAATGTATAAAAGTTGTTAAAATTATTTAAACAATCCACCCTTAAGAAAAAAAAGCTAAGACAAGTCAAAAACAAAGATATTAACGAGTGACACTTTTATTTTTAAAGGTAAGTTCAAATCAAGTAGCATAATATATAACATTTTTCACTTGTCTTTTTTCGTGTAAAGTCGGCAGTAAATAAATTCACCTTATTCCATATGTTTACTTAACGTTAGACTAGTCTCTGTACTAATGTTTGAGTCTCAAATCTTTGGACGGTCTAGTTATTTGTTTAACTACTTTTCTCAATTCACTATTCCACGTGTGAGATAACGAGGAAATCGTGAACATGATAGATTTAACAAGAATATTAAACTTGATATATTCTATGTTGAAAAATGCTTCCTACCCCCAGCTGGGAGTGACACCCAGTGAGGTGTCAGCTGGGAGTTGGTCCGAAAAAAATAATTTTTCTTTTCTTTTCTTTTTTTTTTGATTTTCGACCAGTGGGGGCACGCCACGTCACTGGGGGCGCGACCCCCACTGGGTGTATGAAGCAAAACCGATAATGTTCGGTTCTGTGTTCTCAAATTTAGGTCATATGTTCTGGAGTTCAGTTCTGAAAAAATAACGAACATATTTTATTATTTTTGTCAATTTTTTAAAAGAAATTTACCCTTATATGACCAATATCCTCTAAGTTAAAAACACCATCAAAACTATGAATCTCTTCCAAATTTTGATTGTTGTACTAAGGGGCGAAGCTATGTTGGGCTCGGGGGCACGTGTCCCCCTGAATTTTGGAATTTTTTTTTTTTTTAAACATAAAGAATATTTATTAAATAAAAAAATTAAAAAAATATTATTTAAAGTGAAACGTCAATGACATTTTTAAATTATGAGAACAATAATGGTTATTTTGATTGAAGATAAATAGGCTATAATAAGTCATATTATTATCCATAAAAATTTCAATATAATGGTGATATCTATCATTATTGACATACAAACATAATAAATTTCAATAAATATATAGAATTTATTGGATTGTTAGTTACATTTGACATGTAGAGTTTATCCTTCATATGTTTCTTTCCATTCATAACTAAAATGACCACTATATAAATTATAATTAAGCAACACATCTTCAATTATAAAAATAAAAAAATTACAATAGGTCATAACTAATAGCAGAATGAGTCATAACTAATTATTACTTGATATTTAGTCATAACTAAAATAACAACCACAAGAAGTTATAACTAAATTATATTTAATACTATAATGTGCTATAACTAAAGATCACGAAGATCATAATTGCGAGATATGATAGACACTTTTTTTGTGGTATGTTTTATAGAATTTCTCTACTAAAATATATCATTTCTATCTTAACTTATCTTCTTTTTTAATTTTCCAATCCACCTATACAATAGCTACTCCTCAATATTTATATAAAATTTAATCTTAAATCCTTTAATTTAAAATTCACATTTATCCAAATAAACTATTAATATTTAAGTTTAGTAATATCTCATTATTGTTTATTATGAAATAATAATAAAAATAAATAATTTAATATTGTCATTAATTTGTGTCGTTCTTCACTGAATTTCTGACTACGCCATTGATCACAGCATGCCTTGGGAAGAGCTAAAAATGTCAGCTTTTGGCTTTTTACTCATTTTGAGTCACATCACCTCTCTCATTTTTTACTCACAAAAAGATAAAATAGACTAAAAAAGTCAAAAAATTAACTTTTTACCAACTTCTTAAAATACCGCATAATATTATTATAATACCATATGATATAGATTTAAATACAAGTCACACTCAAAATAAATCTACACTATACAAAATCACATCTTTTACACAAATTTTTCACTCATGATACAACACAAGTGACACCAATCACTCACTTGTGTCTAAACTTGAAAAAATAGTTTAAAAAATTGAATTATATATAACAATTTTTTTTTATAAAAATTTTTGCAGTGGTTTTTGAGGTGGCCAATACTGGGTGTTGATAATAGTAGCAGAGTCCATAGGGACACCTACGAGGCTGCATGAGGACAAACCCTAATCTCGTTGCCACCTTTCACCTTATACTCCCCACACTCACACTCGTCCCCTCCTCACCCCCAAAACTCTAACTAACACTGCACACGCGCATTTGTCTAGTGTATACACATCTACCATATATTTTTGTATGTGTATATAGAGAGTGTGCTAATGGAACAAAGTAGGTGCTTTCATTCATTCATTAATAGAAGAGACGCAAAGAAAGGAATATGTTACTCTCACTCATAAGAAGACTCATAATAACAAATGCTTTCAAAGCAGTCGGTGACGTTTCTCCACAAATCATATTTTCCCATCACCCCATCTCTCTTTCTTTCAATCTCTAAAGAGACAGTTTAACAATCGATCTCACCGTCGACGACCACAGAATAAGAGAGTGAAAATCTTTGAATATGAAGATGGATGATCACCACAAAGCTCTCACTACTTCAGCAACTCCTCTCTTGATGTATACCCCAACCCTTCCCAAATTCA
>NW_021024506.1:431873-467086 GCF_004153795.1 Camellia sinensis | reverse complement strand
GACTTTCAATGGGTGTCTATACCAGCTAGACTCTTTCAATCCATAACCGACAAAACCACCCAAAATTGCTCCACCTTCAGTTTTGTTCTTCATTTTTTGAAACCCAATTAAGCTTTCCCTTCGGCTCATGATGGACCTGAGCTTTGTTCCTATTTACACAGCTTGGAGGCTTTGTTCCTAAACTATTCCAATGTGTTGATTTGTGAATTTTGAGATTTTATTTTACTTATTTATTATTTTTTTAGGTTTGATGAAGATTTATAATTAGTAAATATGCTTTTATGAACATGGTACAGTTCTAATTTTCTTTGTAAAAATTGACTTGTGGTTTTGATCATTTTTATTTTTGTGTTTTCTGTTATGATGTTCTTGTGAATGGAATGTAAATAATTCGGCTCTTAGAGAGAGACGGCACACCGGCGGAAAAATAGAAAATTTTAATATTTTATTTAATTTTGTTAATGTTTACTTTTTGCGAGACTTACACTGTGCAAAAGTAGAAAATTTATTTATTAGAATGAAAATTTTATTATTTTGTAATATTATTTTGACCGGTACCTGTCGCCAAAAAAAATTAGACAAATTTCATATTTTATTACTTTCTGCGCGGCAATACCACCGTCGCAAAAACGTGTTTTTTTTAAAACAACAAGATTATTGGCGACGTTATTTTTTGCACATCCTCAATAAATTTCTCTTAGCGACAGGTAAACATAGGACCGTCGCAAAATCAAGAAATTTCATACGTTATTACGCGAAGGCACGGTGCCGTCGCAAAAGGCAAAAAGAATGCACGTCGCAAACATTAGCGACAGGCATTACCGTAGAAAACTCTTTTGAACCCCTGCAGTTCGCGAACCCCCCTCTTGCCCGTCGCAAAAAGTTCATTATTGCCGTCGCAAAAAGTGCATTAGCGACGAGATTGGGCAGTTTTAGCGACGGTATATTTACCGTCGCACAAAAAGTCGATTTTTTCTGTCAAGTGTCCTAGCCACATTGGTAAGTGTTTTTTGATTTACATTTACTAATCATATCCACCTTGTTACATTTTTCCTTATTATAATCATGTTCATAATTCACATAACAAATAAAGATACATCTATATTACTTTTCTTACAAATTAAAAAAAAATTATACGAAATTTTTTATTAATGTTTAATTTAAATCACACTCACCTTCATTTTATAAAGTTCTGAGAGAATCAAAACTAATATAATTATAAATTAAGAATCAAAATTATGTAACTGATTCATTTAAAATTTGAAATACAAATAAAAATATACATTTTAATTATGAAAGATACTGACATCATTTTCTTTTCATCTATAACAATAGGACATTATTTGACAACAAGTATATTTAGCTGTATGTAAATTGAAAACGGGACACCGTTTTCCAATCAACTATATCCAAATCCACTACCCTTCTTTGGACTTTATACATAGTATATTGTATCTGGAATGTACTAGAGACCCAAACGTATTTTATTAAATTTTTTACCTCTTCATAGTTTATGGGACCACACAATAGAGTCCTCAACACCTAGGAGATGTTTTGGTACAAAAATTTAGTAATTAGTTGGAGTTTATAAGCATTTTCTTATATCCCTTTTTTTACTTTAAATATATTTAATTGTTCTTTATAAATGTATTATGTACTATGTATTATAGATTAAGAAAAATATATATAATTTAAAACAAAATGGAATCGCAATAATAGCCCTACATAAATTTTACAAAAAACCCTTAATATAATTATGTAAAAATTATAACCTTACTGTTCCTTATTCTATTATTATTTTTAATTTGTAGTTTTATCCGAATAATAAATAAAATGTTATAATCTCTCTCTTACTCCATTCTTGATCAACAATGATTTACTCGGACCGACTGTGTTTGTTTAAGCGGGGTTGTAACTTGGGTGGTTTCAATCCCGAGTATTCAATTCAATTCTGAATTTATTTAGGATTTGGATAAGACTATTTTTACAATTGATACGAACCAATATTGGCATTAAATTTGGACAGAGCTTGCGACAAAGACATCAAATAATCAAAATCTGAAATAAATTTACAATATAGCTATTAAATATTAAATATTATATAATTATTTAGTCTTACAAGGATATGGAATTAAATTATTAAGATTATATTGACATATATATAATACATACAAATAAATAAATCTTTTTATTTTTTTTCACTCATAATTGTACATAAATACCTTTAGCGACAATCTCTCTTACTAATTAATATAAATTATTTGTTTTGATTGGTATTATGTGACTTTCAATATATATATCTAAATGGCTAAAATAGAGGTCAATTTTAATAATTTTAATATAGTACTATAGCATGCAAAAATAAAATAAAATAAAATACACATTCGGGGCAATATTCGAATCTTACATCTCCGGACTAAGAACTTGAGCAGTAAATTTTCGGGTTTACAATTTCAGCACTTGACACGGACCATAATAGACCTTAGTATACAACTTGAGTTACGAACAAAATGAAAACTTCACAACGAATCACGAGCCAGAACCCAACCGATGTGAGCACGCCCATAGGTCTAAGTGATTGAATACATAAGAAGACTTCTTTTCTCTTTTTAGGCAAAAGTTAAGTTCCATGAAAAATTATATGGATTCTTAGATATAACTAATTAATATATAGGTGGATATGCTTTCCATTATTAAATGTAATTAAGAATTTGCAAATCTTTACTAATTATGTTGTGACTTAAATGGATAAAAAAAGTTCACTTCTCCCGGGGATTGGGGAAGGAAGTAGCACGGCAAGGCCTGCCTTCACACGCACATGAACCGCGTATCCTCTCATCTCTCATCTTAATGTAGCTATCCAATATATATAACTGACCGCCAACCAAACTCACGTATAGATGGTGACTGCGTACTCATTAACATTAAATCCAATCCATCTAATGGCACCAACAACAACAACAGTAAACAGAAGCATCCATCAGCACCGCCGCGAGAACCAGCAGCAGCGCCACCCAAAAGCAAGAAGAGTCTGCCCTTCTCATTTTCCGCACAGCACTATGCAAGAAGTCATCCAGCACCTCCGAATCGTGCAACGTCCCATTCGCCGAAGGCCTCACCGATGATGAATTCAGTGGCCGTGGAGTCCCAATTTCAATTTCACATCCCTTCCATGACCTCCGCTCACATCCTCCAAGAAGGCTCGTCCCGTCCGCGCCCTCGGCTTCCCCAACTGCGATCCTCCTCTCCCAACAGCTCGCAAACCTCACCAACCCTATCTTGTACCTTGCAAACAAAGTCTCCATTCACCCATTTCTTGGCCCCACTCTTTGGAGCGACCAGCCCAATGACACCACGCAGGACCGTTCAATGCGCCAAACAGTTTCTTGAAGAAACAAATCCCCCATTCTCGTCCCTATTAGTCGCCAACGTTCATTCCCTCCTCTTCCCAATTGTGCGGGAACCCGTATTCTACGTTCACCGGCGCCGATGTTCGCCTGGCCACTCGACGTCCCAGCGGATTCTTCCAACCAGAGTCGATTTCACCGGGTCGCCGGCCGCCGCGAGCCCCGGAGGATCGAGTTATTGACGGAGATGACTGGAGAGGACGCCCGCCGCCGTTGCTGGTGGACTGAGGGTATTTGGTTGGGTGTATGCGAGCGATGTCTGTGTTGGAGTGCATGGAATGGAGGATGGAAAGAGACGATAGTAAGGAGATGATGATCCGAATGGCACGGTGGATGATGGCGTGATCGGATGGTTGTCGAGAGACCTGGAGGGTGTAAGGTTGCCACGTGCGGGTGTTTGTCGCTGAGGTTGTTGAGCCTGCGCTGACTCGCGATTGGTGGACTCGCCGTTGGTTATTCGCGTTGGGATGATGTGGAGTCTTGGTTGGATTTCAACACACAAAGAGCTGACCTATAAGAAGCTATATTGAGACAAGATTAATGTTAAGCATGAATATCAAAATGTCAAAACAGATATCAGCGATACGTCGATTAATAGATTTTTTTTTGTTTTTCTGGGCGTTGATATTCATTTATTTATATGTAGCCATTTTTACTCTCGTAAAAATTAAAAAAAGAAATAGCGCATGGTTTTTCTTTTGGCACACCACATGTTACTGATGCTAGCTGTAGTGGCACATGTCAATGTGATCCAAATTTCACTATTCTTGTCTTATCATTTTAGCACCAAGCCATTTTTAGTAGCGTTTTTTCTCTTAAAAATTTTTTTAAGTGAATATATTGTGTGGTTGAGATCTTAATATTAAAAAAGCTAAATGTTGACTTCGTCCAAATTAGAATCAAGTGGTCAACGCCACACATGGTATGCAGACACTCCTAGAAAATATTAAAAAAAAAAAAAAAACTTTGAGAGAGATCTTTCCTCACTTTTGATGTGTCATTGATCTCTTAACAGATATCAATTGTGATTAATCATTATACATTATGAAGTAATGTTTGTTATCCCTATTATGAGTTACATTAACAATTATACAAGTCTTACTTTCAAAATTAATTTGCATTAAAACAAAAGACATGGATCAATAATCGTCCCAAATGATGAAGTAGATTTCAATTTTTTTATTCTTTATTTTATCAAAAGAAATTTCCCATTAAAGAACCCCAGTGACACCCTACAGAAAGAAGTCTTATCTAATAGAAAATTTTACAACCAAACAAAAAAAAATCAAATCAGATAACACATAGGAGATAAAACTATGAAAATATAATGCACCTTCTATACTTTGTCATACTTGCAAGTAGAAAGCCAAAACAATTGGCTATAGATATAATGTCTGAGAAATTGTGCTCCATTACAAAGCAAAAGTGCCAAACATTAGTCATAATCATGTCTGACATGGGTAAGTCACAAACAAAGCACCGATGGCTTCCAACTAAAGATCTCTGCAAACCAAAAAATCAAAAAAAAAACAAACTGAAAAACTCAACTTTCAAACTGAGAAACCACCTGATCCTTGGAGCATATATGACATAGATCACTAGAATCAACAATTGAGCAATCATAAAGAAGTAAATAAATTATTATACTATACAAATGTTTTTACCAAAAAAATCGACCCACTTTTTATATAAACAAAGAAATTTTTTTTAAATAATTTCATAATTTTAATTCCTACCAACCAAATATCACCATACTAGTACATAACAAACCACAATGTATTCTCCGTATATTCATAAGATTTTTAACCAATTAATTTAAAACACAAGATAATGCATACTAATGGGACTGTTACAGTAAATTGGAGATGGCAATGAATCTTTGAGGCGCATGAACGGAGCAAATGAACTTTGACCAACTATCGTCATCTATACTATTGCCTGTGCTGTGCCTAGTCTCTCAACTGAAATGGCTATGCATCCAGGATATATTACTGCAGCAGATTTCTAGGTACGAAAGTATTTGTTCAGTCCAACAATTTAGACCGTGTAGGAATTTTTTAAATTGAAGCGTTTTTAAAATGATTTTTTTTCAATTTTCAGTGTTTTTTTAGTTATTTTTAATTTGTAACATGTAATTTTTTAATTTATTTTGTATTCGTCCTACTTTAGGTGCTATACATGTATCTAAAAAGTTAAAAAATTTATGAAAAAATATTTTAAAAATTAATATAATACATAAAAACATAAAAAAAAGGTTATTGATTCTTATATTTTTTTTGTATTTTTAGTATATTAGTGAATTTTTATAAAAGATTTTTATACAGATTTTTTACTTTTATATCTGATATTTATGTTAGGTGCTGTCTTAAAAAGTAAAAGAAGAATACTTAAAATATTAAAAAAAATTCCTAGTAAACAAAGAAAAATACGAAAAAGAAATGAATTTTCTGAGAAAGATGTTTTTGAACAGTGGAAACAAGATAGGTGTTTTTTTGTCCATTTAAGTTAGGTCATTCTATTTTCAATGTTGAGTCAAGTAGATGCGCAATATATCATTTACACGATGTATCTACGTCAATTTGTTGATCTGGAATTTTATTTCGAGAATTTGATAATATCTGTCTATAATTTTGTTTTTGAAAATAGATCTAAGTAATTTGTCACAAAGAATAAAATAAATTAGAACTTGGCAATTAAATTTTTTAAAAGTAATGTAATCGCCTTGTCGATAACTTATAAGTTATTCAAAAATGTGAGTTGAAAATTATTCTACGTTAGTTCCTCCATTGATAAGTAAGAAATAAAGTCTAAACGAATTGTAACATAAATTATTTAACGAAATCCCACTTTTAAGTAAAATAAGTGTCAAATAAGTACGGGAGTCAATAAGTACCCGCCGGAAATTGAATGTACCCTTCGATCACTGTATCAGTAACATTTAAACTTTTTTAAAAGTTGTTGTGACAATCGTTCGAAATATATATCCTGTTCAATAGTACATGCACTTTTTGGGGACTGGGACATTTGTGTACATTATGTGTACTTATTATTTCAATGTACTTTGATGAATTTTAGAAGGGAATGAGATCAATGTCTGATATTACTTTTGTACGTAATGTTATAAAAAGAAGTGCAATATTGAGAGTACTATGTTAGAATTTGAATTAGATCTTTGAGGACTATGTTTGGGACATGACAGGTGGGCTATACTGGCAAGCAGTATTTTTCACTTGTCTTTTTGTACGTGTTGAAAGTCTCAACCATGTAAATAAATTCGACTTAATTCCATATGTTTACTAAACGTTAGACTAGTTCTCTTACTAATGTTTGATTTCAAATCTATTGTGACGGATCTATTATTTGTTTAAACTACTTTTCTCAATCACATTTCCACTGTAGATACGAGGAATCAAGGAAGTGAACGCATATAGAGTTTAACTAAGATTAATTAACTTGTTATTCATTTGAAAAATGCTTCCCTACCCCAACGGGCATGAACCCATGAAGTGTCAGCTGGGAGTTGTGTGCCGAAAAAACAATTTTTTTTTTTTTTTTTTTTTTGATTTTCGACCAGTGGAGGGCGCGCCACTGGGCGACCAAGACTCCCACTGTGGCTGTAGAAGCGGAAGTTGATTTCTATGTTGTTATAGATTGTCTCACTTTGTGGCCTTGACTTGCAGTGATTAATTTAGGTAACTCAAGTATGATGTCTCTGTCGCAAAAGCAGAACAAATTGAAAACAAGGAAGTCTATTTAGTTTTGCAACGTTGTTAAAAGTATTTTTTAATGTTTTACAAGTTGTATTTTTTTATTTAGTGTTTTTTTAATATATTATGTTTACTTTTTTTTTGTTTATATTTTATTTAATCTAAATATACTTTAAAAATTAGTAAAACTTTGAGGATTTATTTTTAAAATTTACTGAAATTACAAAAATACAGCAGAATTTTGTTTTTTGTATCTCATTAAATTAATTTTTATAATTCCTTATAGAGATCAATTTATTTTTAATTACATTTAGTTAGGTGTATTTAAAAAAATACCTAATATAGTTTTTATAAATCACTTATGACAAAATACCCAATATTAAAAAATTAAAAAAAATATTGTGTTGAAACTCAAAATAAAAAGGTGATATTTCTTGACCCGTTGCTTAATGTTATTAAGCGGTGTGTTAAGGAATGCTTTTTTATTTTTTACTTTTATGCATTTATTTTTAAAAGAAAACAACCCAAAAATAGAAGAAAAAAAAAGTATTAGACCATGAGACCAAACAATCAAACTTTAGACTACAGATCCGATTGGAAAATGATTTTTTGTTATAAATAGGCACATATAACAAAAATTTTATAAAAATTAAAATTTACTCGCAACATTCTTTGTTATTTTATGTATTACAAATTCCTTAATAAAAATTAAAAATAAAAAATCAACTAGTGTAGACTAATTTCGCAAACCACTCTAAGCCCTTCCAATACTTAATGTACGGTGGGTAACAACTGTTATATTTCAATTTGTCTTTTGTATATTTCATAAAAATTTTAAAAACTCAAACAAAAACTTATTTTGGTTAAAATTTTTAAATTTATAACATCATATGCGTCTCCAGTTATATAAAATTTGACGCCAAAAAAAATAAACTCAAAAAAATTGTGTTTCCGTTTTTGAGTTTGATAATTTTTTTTATTTTTACCACACAAAAAAATACTACGCACCACCACTGCGCCGACCCATTTTTCCACCACTGTCTTCCGCCACCACCCTACACCACGCCACCCACCAACACCTGCCACCGATGTACCAAGCTCACATGGCCCACCGCACTACACCCACCTTGCCCACTCCCACCCGAACACGTAGCCAGGTGCCCCGCCACCATTCTCCGCCACCATCTTCGTCGACGGGCGTGGCGGTCTCTGGGCTTGGGGTATGCCCTGGGTGGTGGGGGGGGGTCCCCACCACCTGCACACCAGGCTCGGGTGGTGTGACCGCCGCCACAATCTCAGCGTGTGTTGGGGGTGGGATGGGCGTACCACCACCCGCCTCACCACCCACCACCAACACCACCCATCGCCACCGACCGACCACCAGTCATCCAGCGTAGGCCACTTGCCACCACCACACCCCTCGGCTACACCCAGCCACTTCACCCACCCACCACCACCATCACCACCCACCTGCACCACCCGCCAATCCGCCACCCACCTGTTACCACACCGACATCGTTACCACCCACTACCATCACCACAAATCATACAACCCCCCCCACCCCCAACCCGCTACCTTACCGTCTGCCACCACCACACTGCACCCACCTGCCACATGTCACCCGCCACTACCCACCACCACTACCCCGTACCCCACACCATCCCCCACACCGCATTTTGCCACCACCTGCCACACGCCAGCCACCACCGCTCACACACCACACCTCACTCTGCTTCACCCACCACCCGCACTGTCACCCACTCACCCACCACCGCGTCACCGTCACTCACCCACCCACCACCTACCGTCACCACTTTCCACCACCGTCTTCCGCCGCCACTTGCCACCACTTGTCATTTCTTACTCTTTTTTATATTTTTAAATTTTTTTGAACATTTTGTCAATTACCAAACACGTTTGTAGTTTATGTTTTTTTAAAGGGCAAATTACAAATACCCCCACGACGTTTAGTGAAAATACAGATTCCCCCCTGAGGTTTGAAAAATTACATCTCGCCCCCTGAGGTTTATATTTTCATAACAAATTGCCCCCTGAGGTTTTTATTTCCATACAGATCCTCCCATAATTTTTTCTAATTTGTTATGAAAATTTGACCATCAAAAAGTAATTTGTAATTTCTCAAACCTCAGGGAGGAAAATGTATTTTTACTAAACCTCAAAGGGGATGTTTGTAATTTGCCCATTTCTAAAACTAAACAAAAAATAAACAAAAATTAATTTAAAAATTTTATAAAAATAAACTGAAAATGTAAATGTTATCAAAAGACATATGTTTGGGACTCTTGGGGTGAAAGTTTAGTGACCCATCTGGTCTTTCAAAATGACTTTGCGTTGGGTCCGCATCAACTCAGGACCACTGAAAGTCATATCAACACTATAATCACAAAACCGACCAAAGAAATTGCAACTTGTTCTGTTGACTTCATCGTTTAAAAAAAATTATTAAATTTAATTTTTAAGATTTAAAATAATTAGTGATTTAATAAAGTCATAATAAATTACTGAAATTTGGAAGCATTTCACTGTAATTCTCATTCCTTGGTTTGATTCGGTAAAGAGAAAATATAATTTTACGTTGTGATCGAAAGAATGTGGATGACAATTCTATTAAAAGGTCAAAAACATATAATCAATCCATTATTATTGCAAACCAATTTTATCTAATACTTCATGTGTTTAGACAAAAAATATTTTTTAAAAAATAATTTTAATTTTTTTCATGTTTAACACAACAAGAAAATATGAAAGTGAAAACAAGCCTATTTAAACATAAAAATATTTTACAATTTTAAAAAGCAAAACATTTTCTAAAATAAAGTCATATTAATGCCATCAGACTAAAGTGATTATTTGGTTGTATTAGAATATTAATCCATACTATTTATCACTCAACACTTGTTAAATTGTTCCCCAAAAATTTAATAAAAAACACTAAGTTATACAGTTTAAAAAAATGAATATCAAGTTAAAATACCATCTGATATTATCTAAGGAAGAAAAAATAATTTCTCCAATCATACTACCACCCTTGCCACACTTCCACCACTACACTATTGTCACCACCAACAAAAATGTTTGTTCTTCAAAACAAACTTACTAAGATATTAGATTTTTCTTTTAATTTTTTTTTTTTTGTGTCTAGAATAAAGTATAACTAATATTGATGATACAGTTACTACACAACGGGTCTCAGGTAGAATGGGTCGGACTAATCCACGCTTCTTCAACCGATAACTGAGTGTTCAAGCCCACTAGAGAACCTGCACAGGAGTTCAATGGGGAACGGGAGTCCCCCAGCGAACCCTCCGACGAGCAAGTTAGAGAGAGAGAGAAGTGAAATGTAGAGATATGAATTGGAGATAGAAAACTTAACCTTCTTCTTGTCTTCAACGTCTGCTTATATCCTTTGGTAATCATTTCGCTGTCCCTTCCGACCTACCACCTTGGCCGAAAGTCTATGCTGTAGCTTACCTTGTTCAGGGTGAGAGGGTGTTGTTCCGACGGAGAGGTGTTGTCATAATAAATGTTGTGATGGGCTGCATTAATGGTGATGTGCAATGGCAATAACTTTGTAGATCTTTGTCTGTTGATGTGGCTTGTCCTTTACCTGCCGTATGTCTAAATATTATTGGCTCTTTATGCCACATTGGATTCCAGCTGTTCTGGACTTCACCAACTGGGTTACGTATTGGACTCCAAGTGATGGGCTTGGGTTGTTCATAGTGGGCTATGGCCTTTATGGGCTTACCCACGTCAGTAGTCCCCCATTCCCGAGTGCAGCTTTAGTCCAAAGAAGGGAATACTAATGAAGAGAATGAGGGTAGAGATTGGCAGGATGGAGGTCAACCGACAGGGGTGACCGAGTGGGTGGACCGACCGCGAGGTGGACCGACCGTGAGGTGGACCGACCGCGAATCGTGGCCGAGTGGAAGGGCCGACCACGAGAAGGCCGACCGCGAAGGTTGGCCGAGTGGGAGGGCCGACCACGAGGTGGGCTGACTGCGAAGGTTGGCCGAGTGGAAGGGCAAACCATGAGGAGGGCCGACCGCGAAGGGTAAAGTGGAGCGGCGCGGGGCTCAAGAGGCGGCGTGTCACGTGGTGATTTGAAGTGGAAAAGACAGGGTAAGGGGAGGAGACAGTGGATCGTGGTCGTACACGTGACAACATCTCGTGGGGGAGAGATTAGACGTTGGATCAGAAATGAAACGATAGGTCATTATGGGTGTTGAAAAGACAGTTTTGGCAGATGTTTTGAAAAGTTTTCAAACTGGCGCAAATTAATTGCGACCCTTGGAATACGGGCAAGCCTTGGGCTTTTGGCATTATTCGATTTACCTACTTCTTTGCAAAAAATCAAAACATCCCAAGTGTTAACTCCTTTGTTACTGACGATACACCGCTGCAACATTTTTTTAATTTCCTTGCACCTGCATCCGAAGCGATCCGCAGACATACCATAGAAATGGCCCAAGAAGAAGCTATGAATGTCAGGGTGGATCCGTTTGGTGATGACGACGCAGTGGAGTTAGCAGAGCAGTATAGGACGGAGAGGCAAATGAAGAGGGTAGGAGAACCGGTGGTACGATCTCATGCTTCCACCATGATAGCAGCTCTGAAGCTAATTAGCCAGGCGGAACCAGATCACTGGCACACGAAGGCTGACAAATCAACAGTTACCGCGGCGGAGTTGGAGGCTATTCGCGAAAAATACCAGGTGCCTGCTGAAATAGAATTACTGTTGCCGACGTCAACGGAAAGGCCGTTCGACGCAAGGCCGGGGGAGTTTGCCCTTTACGAGGAAACATTGAAGGGAGGACTGAGGTTGCCACTGCCGCAAATGGTGGTAGATGTCCTGAACCGTTTGGAGGTGGCACCGGGCCAACTAATGCCCAACGTGTGGAAGATTGTACTGGCCTGTGCAAGCGCGTGGCCGAAGGCGAACAAAGGGGCAGCCATGATAGTAGACGAATTCTTCGCATGTTATAAGGCCTCAGGACAACAAGAGACTTGGGTGACGTTGCAGGCGACGGTAGGGAGAGGTCTGGTGGCGGGGCTGCCGTCATCAATTAAAGGTTGGAGGCTGCGGTGGTTCTATGTGTCTACGAATGGAGGGGCTGGGGTGCGCACGGTGTGGAGAGTGCCCACCAAATTTGTAGAGCCAAAACTGGGAGCAGCGGCAGGGGAGAGAATAAAGAAGGTGAAGGCATGGTGGGAGAAGGAGGGGGTCAGGTGGGACGAACTCATTCAACCCTCAGCCTTGTTTGGAAAGGGGTTGGGTCCTCAGTCGAGCGGTGGAGATCTGGGGCGAGCTGAATTGGAGGCAAGGAGGAAAGCGCAAGAGGTTGAGGATATGGCCATCCTCGCTAAAACCAGTAAGTTCAAAGAGTCCCGGGAAGACACACTGTCAAAGCCGATTGCGAGGGAGAGGATCCAACCTCGCCCCAAACCCTTGGGGAAGAAAGACTTAGGTAGATTTGTGCCCGACCGCCCCCTGTAGATCCTTTGAATGAGAGGGCTTTGAAGGAGATGGAGGTGGAGGGTGTGGTAAAGAAGAAGAGGAGAGTGAGGAGGAGTGAAGAAGAGCCTGCCATGAAGAGGAGGAGGGAAATGATGGCAGAAGAGACCAGAATGGCCAAAGAGGCAGAGAATGGGGGAATGGAGGAGACCCTAGGAGGGGTGGTCGTCCCAGAAGTGGTGGAAATCGCCTCGGAGAGAGTGGAGGTCGTCCCAATAATGGTAGAGATCGCCTCAGAGGTGGCGAGGGTCGCCCCCGAAGTGTAAGTAGAAGGTGGGGCAATTGGCCCTGAGCCAAGAGGAGGAGAACAGCCCCAGGGGGGTCCTCAGCCCCAAGGAAGGGGTGTCAGGCTGACGACCGGGATCTACCACGCTCGCGCAGTGGCCGGGCGGCTGGAGGGATAAGAAGGCCCAGCTAGGGCAAGTGCAGATCGCCTTGTGGGGATCGTAGATGAGGCAACCGTGTGCTCAGTATCCAGATTCAATGAGGCTGAGTTGCTGAGGGGGTTATGCTCTGCTCAAATGGAGGTAACCACCTTAGTAGGAGCTCTGCTGAGAAAGGCGGCGACTGCAAAGATGAAGGTAGATGAGGCCAAGGCTCAACTTGCAAGTTTGAAGGAGGAGCGTGCAGGCTGGGCATGCTGAGCTGCGAGCGGTCAAGTTAGAGCTGGAGAATGAACGCCCCCAGGTTGTGTCGCTCGAGTTCCAACTAGCAGGCAAGCAGAAGAAGCTAGGGGATGCTTAAAAGGACTGTGCGGTCGCCATCGAACGATTTGAAGAGGCTATGACCAGCAATGAAAATCTGCGTGCCTAAAAGATCAAGGAAAAAGAAGACGCAGACCTAGAGATTGCTAGGTTGTAGAAGGAGCTGGAAGATGAACGTGTTAAGGCAATGGAGGGGAGGGAGGACCTGTAGAAGGAATTGTGGGAAGAGAGGGCCAAGGCGGCTGCTGAAAGGGCGACCCTGCAGAAGGAGTTGGAGGAAGAGAGGGCTACGACAGCCTCTAAAAGGGCGACCCTGTAGAAGGAGTTAGAGGAGGAGAGAGCCAAGGCAGCCTCTGAAAGGGCGGCATACCCCGATCTGTGTGTTGCAGCATGGATCAGTTCAAGGGGTCTGCTGAATTTCAGATGGCAGTTGATGCCGTGGTCGCCAACAGCTTGGCGAGGGAGGAGTCTGGGGGGGCGGGCCCGTCGAGGACGACCGTTGGGGGCAGGATTGAGGCAGAAGTTATTGAGAGCTTCCAGCAGTCCGACTTCTATAAATACAAAATGGCTGAGTTCTGGGACAGTGGTTGGAAGATGTTCAAGTGTAAAGCTGAGGAGCTGTTCCCAGACTTAGACCTGAGTAGTGTAAAAATTGACGACGCTAATGTGGCCCAGACCCCCCTAGTTGAGGGTATTGAAGAAGAAGACCTCGTGTCCAGTGACGAGGAGTAATTGAAGAAGAAGAAGAAGAAGACCTTGTACTTAGAGTTATTTTTGTGTATTTGTTTTTGTTTTTGAATTACTGTAATGAACTTATGTACAAATTTGTGAATAAATAAAATTTCAGTTGTGCTTTCATTCGATTGTCTGTGCTTGTGCATCTGAAATGAATGAAAATGGTGGCTTGTGTGCATCTGCAAAGTGGAGGTAAAGTTGTAATAAAAACTAAATTTAAGAACTCCTCAATGTAGAGTGGAAGTGAATATGTAATAAAAACTCAATGCAGAGTAAAGTTAAAGGCTCCTCAATGCAGAGTGAAATTGAACTTGTAATAAAAACTCAGTGTAGAGTAAAGTTAGAGGCTCCTCAAAGCAGAGTGAAATTGAACTTGTAATAAAAACTCAGTGTAGAGTAAAGTTAAAGGCTCCTCAATGCAGAGTGAAATTGAACTTGTAATAAAGACTCAGTGCAGAGTAAAGTTAAGAACTCCTCAATGCAGAGTGGAATTTAAAATGTGATAAAATTATGAGTTTGTGTTTGCCACACTGCTAAAGTGGATGAGAATGGTTTATTGGAGTTAGGCTTGACTAGTAAGGAAAGAGGTTGACTTGTAAAAGTTGATGGAGAAGAAAATGATCTGACTAGTAAAGGAAACATGCAAGAACGTCGTTGGAATTTGACTAAGAGAAAAGTGGAGTAAAAACTTGGACCTGGAATTGTGACTAAGTGTGTCTACTAATGCCACAAGTATGCGTGCTCAGTTGGGGCTAAGCTGTGATTTACTGACGTTGCAAGTAACTCATTTTGGACCTGGAATTGTGGCGCTCAGTTTGGCTGAGACTTGTTATGCTTGGTCTGGCCGAGTGTTTCATGCTTAGTCTGACTGAGGCTTGTGGTGCTCAGTCTGGCTGAGGCTTTTGGTGCTCAGTCTGGCTGAGGCTTTTGGCGCTCAGTCTGGCCGAGGCTATTGGCGCTCGGTCTGGCCGAGGCTTTTGGTGCTCAGTCTGGCTGAAGCTGTTGGCGCTCGGTCTGGCCGAGGCTTTTGGTGCTCAGTCTGTCTGAGGCTTTTTGGCGGTCGGTCTGGTCGAGGCTCTTGGTGCTCAGCTTGGCTGAGGCTTCTGGTGCTCATTCTGGCTGAGGCTTTTGGTGCTCAGTCTGGCTGAGGCTGTTGGCGCTCGGTCTGGCCGAGGCTTTTGGTGCTCAGTCTGGCTGAGGCTGTTGGCCCTCGGTCTGGCCGAGGCTTTTGGTGCTCAGTCTGGTTGAGGCTGTTGGCGCTCGGCCTGGCCGAGGCTTTTGGTGCTCAGTTTGTTTGAGGCTTTTTGGCGGTCGGTCTGGCTGAGGCTTCTGGTGCTCAGTCTGGCTGAGGCTTTTAGTGCTCAGTCGGGCTGAGGCTGCTGGTGCTCAATCTGGCTGAGGCTTTTTAATAAGTGCTGTAACAAAAATGTTATTGAGACAACACACAGATAGCTGAGATATAAAATTGTTGTCATGGAAAGTGCGATCCAGTTGATCAAAATTTACATTATGCCAAGGGAGAACAAGTATGCTCATGTGTGTAAATTCGTCAAAAAGAAAATACAATAGCTGAGCAATAAAAAGGTAGGAGTTTATTGAAAGTAGCGCTTCTAGTGTTCAGCGTTCCATGGGTGGGGGAGGTCTTGACCTTCCATGTCCTGAAATCGGTAAGTGCCCGAACGTGGTCAGGCTTTCACAATGTAAGGTCCCTCCCATTTGGTTGCCAGTTTACCCTCAGTCGGATTTTTGGTGGCAAGAGTTACTTCTCTCAAGACAAGGTCCCCTACAGTGAACTCCCTTGGTCGGACTTTGCGGTTGTAATGTGTTCTCATTTTCTGTTGGCATGAGGCTAATTTGACAGTGGTGGTCTCTCTGAGCTCTTCGATTAGGTCTAGGTCTGCCCGACGGAGTTCTTCAGTTCTGGATCTGGATGTAATACCCTTGGGGTAGGCAGACCGACTTCCACTGGAATATCTGCCTCAGCGCCGTATGTTAAGCGAAAGAGGGTCTCCCCAGTGGGAGTCCGAGCGGTAGTACGGTAAGCCCAGAGTACATTCGGTAATTCCTCTGCCCAAAGTCCTTTAGCAGCTTCTAGCTTAGTTTTGATGATCTTCAGAAGAGAACGGTTGGTGACCTCGACTTGGCCATTGGCTTGGAGATGACCTGGGGAGGAGAAATAGGGTTGGATCTGGAGGTCTGCACAGAACTTCCTGTACTTGGCGTTGTCAAATTGTTTGCCGTTGTCGGAGATGATGGCTTGAGGGATGCCAAACCTTGCATACGATCGACTGCCAGATGAATTTGGTTGTGTTCCGTTCGGTAATGGTGGCAAGGGGTTCTGCTTCCACCCACTTGGTGAAGTAATCAATGGCAACAATCACGAACTTGGTCTGGCCTCGGCCAGTGGGAAGTGGACTAACTAAATCGATCCCCCATTTGGCGAACGGATAAGGACTGCAAAGTGCGATCAACTCGGTGGGAGGAGCATGGGAGATGTTGGCGAAGCGTTGACATTTATCACATTTGAGCACGAAGTCGGTCACATCTTGGTTGAGGGTAGGCCAGAAATATCCAGTGCGAAGTGTTTTATGGGCTAGGGATCGGCCGCCTGAATGATTACCGCAGATACCCTCATGGATTTCTCGCATCACATAGGTTGCTTGAGCTGGACTGAGGCATCGCAGATACGGGCGTGAAAAACCACATTTGTACAAGACACCACTGACGAGGATGTAATTGAACGACCGGGCCTTAACTTTGGCGGCTTGCTGTTGGTCATCTGGAAGTTCCCCCGTTGTCAAAAATAGAAAGATGTCCGACGCCTAAGCGATGGGCTCATTCTGGAAGAACTGCACTTCTTGCTGATACGGAGAAATGGTAGGGTGGGCTAGGTATTCGAGACGGACACCATAGCTGAGGTCGGACTGGTCTGCAGAAGCCAACTGAGCCATCTCGTCTGCTTTTGAGTTTTTCGCCCGAGGAATGTGCTGGATGTGGAAGGTATTGAAGAGGTGAACAAGGGGAAGGGCAATATCCCTGTAAGCCCGCATTGTGTCCTCCTTTGCATCGAATTCCCCCGTAATTTGTCCGACAATGAGCTGGGAGTCACTAAACACCCGGATGTGGCTGACACCAATGTTCCTGGCCAGGCGGAGCCCTGCTATCAATGCCTTATATTCGGCCTCATTGTTACTGGCATCGAACAAGAAACGGAGAGCACATTTGAAATAACCACCCTCAGGGGCGGTGAGGATGAGGCCAGCCCCATTGCCTTCTCTGCGGGATGATCCGTCGACATTGAGAGTCCAAGAATGAGGGTCCTCTGGCTAGGTAGGGGTTGGTGAGGGCGGAGTGGCTGTGGTTGGGGTAGGATTAGTGAACTCCAGGATGAAATCGGCGATAGTCTGCCCTTTAATTGCTGTTCGAGGTCGGTAGGAGATGTCAAACTAGTTGAGTTCCACCGACCATTGCATGAGTCTGCCAGAGAGCTCTGGTTGCTGCATTACCTTCTTCAAAGGTTGGTCGGTGAGGACCACTATGGAATGGGCTTGGAAGTAAGGACGGAGTCATCTGGAGGCGATGACCAGGGCCAAGGACAATTTTTCTAACAGTAGGTAATTCTGCTCGGCACCCCTGAGGGCCCGACTGATGTAGTAGACCGGCCATTGAACAGAGTCGTCTTCCCTGATAAGAGTTGCACTGACTGCGGTGCTTGAAACAGCTAAGTAGAGGAAGAGGGGTTCGCCAGTGATTGCTTGAGATAAGAGGGGGGGTTGGCCATGCACTGCTTCAACTGCTGAAAGGCCTCTTCGGACTCGGTCGTCCATTCAAAAGTTTGCCGAAGAACTTTGAAGAAGGGGAGACACTTATCCGTTGCGTGGGAAATGAAGCGGTTAAGGGCGGCAACTCGGCCAGTGAGTCTTTGAACTTCCTTAACCGTTCTGGGTGACTGCATTTCAATCAAGGCTTTGATCTTTTCAGGGTTAGCTTCAATGCCTCGCTGACTGACCATGAAACCCAAGAACTTCCCAGATTCTACGCCAAAGGCGCACTTCTCCGGGTTAAGCTTCATTTGGTACTTCCGTAGGGTGGTGAAGGTCTCTCACAGGTCGGTCAAATGGTCAGCGGAGAGTTTGCTCTTGACTAGCATATCATCGATATATACTTTCATGTTTCGACCGATCTGATGATGGAAAACGGCATTGACCAACCGTTGGTAAGTAGACCCAGTATTTTTCAGTCCAAATGGCATCACTTGGTAATGGTAGGTGCCTCGGTCGGTAATGAAGGAGATATGTTCCCGATCAGATAGATGCATCAGAATTTGGTTATACTCAGAGAAGGCATCCATGAAGCTGAGCATTTGGTGACCGGCCGTGACGTTGACCAGCAGATCTATGAGGGGAAGAGGATAACTGTCTTTGGGGCAAGTTCGGTTGAGGTCTGAGTAGTCGACACAAAGTCGCCATTTACCATTGTTCTTGCGAACCAGGACCACGTTTGACAACCATCTAGGGTAGACCACGTTCTTGATGAATTGGGCCTCAAGGAGCTTGTCAACCTCTGCGGCAATAAGAGTATTGCGCTCAGGATGAAAGATACGCTGCTTCTAGTGGTAAGGTCAAAAATGGGGTTCAATGTTGAGGCGATGGGTTACGAAGGAGGGGTCAATACCCAGCATGTCTGAATGGGTCCAAGCAAAGACATCATTGTGCTCGGTCAGGAGGGCAGTAAGGTCGGCCTTTGCTTGGGGGGATAGTTGGCTGCTGATTTTGACAGTTTTTGTTAGGTTGGTGGGGTCGATGGGAACCTCTACGAGTTCCTCCACAGGTTCTCATCTGACCAGCTCGTTCTCATCTTGGACGTCAAGTCCTTTAATGATCATAGCTTCCTTCAGCTTGACTTCTTTTAGTGAGGCAACATAGCATTCCCTGGCTACGGTCTGCTCTCCCTTTACAGTCCCGACCCCCAGATCGGTGGAAAACTTAACGGCAGGGTGATAAGTTGATGTGATAGCTTGAAAGGCATTTAGGGCAGTGCGACCAAGAATGATGTTGTAGGCGGATGGGCAGTCGGCAACAAGGAAGGTGAACAACTTTGTAGTCTGTCGTGGGTACTCGCCGAATGTGATGGGAAGATCAATAGAGCCGATGGAGGTGACCCAGTCGCCAGTGAAACCGACCAAAGGAGTTTGGAGAGGAGACAGACTTTCCTCTCCAATTTTGAGCTGGTGAAAGCAGTTGAGAAAGATGATGTTTGAAAAACTGCCGTTGTCGATGAGAACTCGTCTGACCTTGTAGTTGGAGAAGAGGGCAGAAATAACGAGATGGTCATTATGAGGGTAGCGGATGCCTGTACAGTCGGCGTCCGTGAAGGTGATAGGCTCGGTCCACTGCTTGGGCTGTTTGGAGGGTCGATCGATTGTGGCAACTGCTTTGTCTGAGCCCTGCCTTATCTTCCTAAGTTTTGCCCTCTAAGCCAAGCGGGATGGTCCTCCGCAAGCAAGACCGTCTAAAATGACTCTGATCTCTCTAACAGGTGGAAGGGGGTTGCCTGGCGGCCGAGGTTGTTGTGGAGGGCGATCATGGCCTTGGTTAGGTTGGGCTGGCTGCGGGGGGGGTGCACCGGCAGTTGTTTCTGAGGGGCTCAGTTCTTTGCCTCTGCTGAGGGCGGGTGTCTGTGAACCAGCTAAGACGTCCATGGCGTATGAGGGTCTCGACCTGATCTTTGAGGTTAACGCACTCATCGGTGTTATGGCCATGGTCTTGGTGGAAGCGGCAATATTTGGACTGGTCTTTCCGATTAGAAGGGGTTCGTGACGGTTGGGGCCATTTAAGGGGGTAGTCCCGCTGGATCTAATTGAGGACTTGTTCCATGGGGGAGTTAAGGGGTGTGTACCGCTTGAACCGATCGGGCGGTCAGGCTGGTGCCGATCGGTCAGCTCGGGGGGCCGATCGGTATAGTGTGGTGTGTGGCTATTATACTGGGTGTTTCTGGGTTTTGAATCTTTTCTCTTTTCTCTGGGGGCCGGATTTTTGGTTATGGGATCTTGCCGGGAGGCTAGAGAATCCTCAGCATTCATGTATTTTTGGGATTTGGAGAGTAGTGCTGCCATGGAGGTCGGGGGGTTTTTAGAGAGGGAGAACAGGAAGTCGGACGACCGCAGACCAGCCATGAAAGTAGTGAGGATGACCTTGTCATCATTTTTCGCTACTTGCAGGGCCTCGATGTTGAAGCGGGTAACAAAACTGCGTAGCGACTCCCCCTCAGTCTGTCGAATGTTGATGAGTTGGGTTGCGTGGCGTCGCTGGCGCTGGGCTCCAATAAAATGGCTGAGGAAGGAGTCATTGAGATGCTGGAAAGTGGAGACGGAGTCTGTTGGTAACTGGCTAAACCACAGCCGAGCTGACCCCTTCAGTGTCACGGGGAAAGCTCGACACATGATCTCGTCAGGGAATGCATGGAGGATCATAAGGGTTCTGTAGGTCTCCAGATGGTCGACTGGGTTCGTCGTATTGTCAAAAGAGTCGATGGTGGGCATCTTGAACTTGGGGGGTAGAGGTTTGTCGCTCATGGAGGCGACAAATGGTGAGTTTGCTGTGGTAGAGGGTTTATGCTGGATGTTCTGCATGACCCCTTGGAGTTAGAGCTTCATGGCTCGGAGTTCCGCGTCCCATAGAGGGATGTGGCCACCTCCGGAGGGCAACGAGGGCTGGACGCTGCTAGCCTCTCCTTCAAGGATTGGTGACGGGATCGACGGATGTGGGCCCCAGGGTGGTAGGTTTATACTTGGAGAAAGAGGTTGCAAGCGTTCTCTGTTGGGCGGATTAGGTTGTGGAATAGTATGGCTCGGGGCTTGTTCGTAGTTGGGGGGAATATTGGGAGGTGGTGGAGGGGGCATAGGAAGGTTTCTTTGGAGTAGGGCATTGATCAAGGCTTGGTTTTTCTCGGCCATGCGGTTAATACTGTTGGTAAGTTCGATGAAATACTGTGGTGGGTTGTTTGGATTGGGGGGGTCGGCAGCATTTTGGTGAGAAGCCATGGATCTAGTCGTAACCATACACTTCGATGGGTAGCGAGAAAGGGTTATTGGAACTGGGTCTTCGGCGACAGTGAACACAACTGGCGCGAGAAGCAAAGCTTTTCCACAGACGGCGCCAATTGATGATACAGTTACTACACAACGAGTCCCAGGTGGAATGGGTCGGACTAATCCACGCTTCTTCAACCGGTAATTGAGTGTTCAAGCCCACCAGAAAACCTGCACAGGAGTTCAATAGGGAACGGGGAGTCCCCCAGCGAACCCTCCGACGAGCAAGTTAGAGAGAGAGAGAAGTGAAATGTAGAGATATGAATTGGAGATAGAAAACTTAACCTTTTTCTTGTCTTTAACGTTTGCTTATATCCTTTGGTAATCATTTCGCCGTCCTTTCCAACCTGCCACCTTAGCCGAAAGTCTATGCTGTAACTTACCTTGTTCAAGGTGAGGGGGTGCTGTTCCGACGGAGAGGTGTTGTCGTAATAAATGCTGTGATGGGCTCTCACCTCCAATGTCAATGGTAGTGATCCAACCATACTGTAATTTGAAGCATTCCATATCTTTTGCCACGTAAAAAAGCAAATATTATTAGTCATAAAAACGAAAAAAGTTATGAAAGAGATCAGTTTGAAGTTTTATGTACGTGCTGCTGTGAAAACATTCTACTTCTCAGTTAGCTTTAGAATTTGTTCTTTGGGAGGTTACAGAATTTTGTATCTAATCCGTTTTTGTTTTTATGTTTTTAAGATAAACAGTACCTTTACAGCTGCTCCATCCAAGGAAGAGCTAGCCGAATATAGCAACCCATCACGAATGTTCAATGCGTGGATGGGATTTGCTTTCCCCAGTAATTTCCTCGAGCCACTTTGAATTGTATTAAGTGTTCCGGTGGCTAAATCAATCTCCTGGAAGCTCAAGAAAGTTAAATTTTAAAAATTAACACGCAAAAAAGAAAAAGAAAGAACATGAACTGAGGTAACGGATGTAGATAAAATTTTGATACCTGAATGCTATTATCCTGGCATCCACTGTATAACTTCCCATGTAGAAGGGTAATACACTTTGCAGATTTGTTTGGATTTAACAGTTTGGATCCTCCGCCCCATGAGTGCATCTGATAGAAGAATATAACAAGCTACATAAATCAGTTACATATTCCTGACTTCTTTTGGAAAGCAACTTAGCTCAAAGATGCATGATTTTGTTGAACTTTTACAAACCATATGCAAGAACAAAACAATGTTGAGTATGGCACTTCAGCACAAAATTTCACCAACCCAAACAAACATATACACAAAATTTCACTAACATAAAAATATTTTGCAAATCTATTAAGAATTTTTTTTAAACTCATAGATCCACCAATTTTGAGTGGTAATTGAACAACGAGTGACCAAATATAGACAAATTGAAGCACAAATACAAACACAGAGAGAGATCTACCAGTTTTTTGTGGTGTCGAAGCTTATTGAAAGGGTGGCGTCGTTGTTGGTGGCTGCACTTCGTGTTCGTGGCCCTTGTATCTTCGCTGTTCTTCAACTCTCATGAAGAAACGAAAAGAGAGATTGAGAGAGAGAGGGAAGAAAAGAATAGATAAGGTAGGGTTTTGTTTTTAGTTTTAATCTAATGGTCCAAATAAAAGATGCTAATCCAAGGGCCAAAGACCAGCCAAAAAAATAAAAAAATAAAAAATAAGGGCTAGTTATTTAATTTATACATATATTATATAATTTATATAATATATTAAATGTAATTCGGGTTCGGGTTGCTCAAGTTAGCCACTGACTCTGCCCAGGGGCATCAAAAATCTGTCCAGGCACGTCCATATTACAAGATATTGTTGTTCAAGCCCTAAAAAAACTCAAACTGGGCACGGGTTGCTCGGGTTAAGTTTACCCGAGTTGCACCCCTAAGCAAAACTAGTTCTAGATGGAGAAATGATTTTTTGAAAGGTCAGTAACAATATGATATTTTATAAGGTCAGTAACAATATGATATTTTATAGATAAGTAAGAAACTAAAGCTTCACTTCTTATTTATGATGTACTAGCTTGAATTCACTTTAGGAAATTATTTATTTCTCCTCAAAGTAGGTGTTTGGTCTGCAACACGAACAGGTCAAGATGTGACGACGATCACACTGAGTAGGGCCGTTCTCTCCTATTCACCCTTAATGATATGAAATGAATCATGTAGAAAGAGATTCACATTCCTCTCTCTATCTCTCCTTATTCTCTCTCTTCCACCTTAATAGAGGTCAAAATGATAATGATATATTAAATAATGTATCACCACTCAATCAAAAAATTATCTCAAAGATTTTTTCATTTTATTTTTTATTAAAAAAAATGCATGTTCCAAGCCACTCTTAAAACAAAATGGAGTGCAAATATGGATATGGTGATTTTTCGCTCTCATCTAACGAGTCGGGTCAGAGCAAGGTGGGTTCCAGTCTAAATCAAATTTGAGGATATTGTTAGGCTTCAATAGGCTTGTCGTAGAACTTATATCGATAATTCAAACAGTTCAATATATATAATTCATTGAGTACTTAATCTCTATAAAAAATTAAATTGATCGGATATTGATAGACATTTTATATTATCACATTTGTATCAACGGTAAATATAATTTATTTTAAATAAATTATTTATAAAAATATGATCAAATCAAATCAAATAACTATTAATATTTGATTAATGTAATTTTTTACAAAAATAAAATAGTCAACAAACTTGAGCAAATCAAATTATCAACACATACTCCATAATGGGTCTACGGAAACCAACAAACGCTCTCCAATCGAGATATTCAAGCTTCTCCCTCTTACCAGCATATCTAAGCGATCCCAGTAACTGACTAGCCAACCAGGGTGATTTGTACTGCCCCATCTGACATCTCACACGGGTCGGAGCTGACCGCCGCGGTCTGGCAGCGGGTTGAGCAGTTTGTTTTTTGGCTCATTCCCCGCAGTTGGGCGCGCCAAAAGTCCCTCTCCAAAATCCTTGGGGGATCTGTTTCACGACAAATTTCTTATTTTGTGTAGTCTTTCAACCTAGAATCACTTCTTCTTCTACTTTGGGAAAAACCCTATTTCATTCCCCAAAACAGCTATGTTTCATCTCAAGGTGACTCTCAATCGGTCCATCAGTACTGGCTTTGTTCTGATTTCTTCATCGAAGACTATTCCCTATCAGAATTCAGGTATTTGTTTATTTTTCATTTTTTGTACTCAATTGCGTTGACTCTTTTGCAATGTTTGTTTATCATATTGTTTGGGATTATAAGTAGGATTGAGTGAGAAAATTAATAGTGTAGTAGGATTAAGTTAGATACCTCAGATAAATTGTGTTTATTTGCGTAGAGTTGTTTGGAATGATCTAAATAAGTGTACGATTTGTAAAGAAATGTGCAGAAAAATAAAGAGGTTATATGACCTAAGGAAACAAACTCTAATAGATAGTAATATTAGTTGGTTGGGATTAAAATATTATTTTCATCTATAATCCTATCTTCTCCCTTCATTAGAGGTAGTCGTGGTTCCATGACATAGTTCCATGACATAGTCCCATGTATCCGTGACATTTTTTCAAAACAAACCTTTGTGAGATCCATGGATTATTAATCCAACACCCTCTCCAAATTACTAAACAAACACGGCCTTTGATTATGGATACATGTACACATATTTTTATGGCATCTGTGATCCTGATATAGCTTTCCACGTTGTACTTACGGAAGAATGGGCCTGAAGTTATGGTTCACATTGTGCAACAAATAAACAATTTTTTTTCCTGATCATTTGAAATTCCAGCAGAGTATGAGGAGATAGTATATAACACTAAGATCAATGGTAAGATAAATTGAAAAATGGATATAATATGTGAGTCCTTTCTTGTCTTGTCCGATACTGTGATTTTTATGACCCCCTGGCAATGAGCCTCATTTCCAAATTAGGTGATTCAAAACTTACTTCAAGGAAGCAGTGAATTAAAAGTTGGTCTAGTGTTGTTGATTGGGATTATATCATTGTTAGTCATTTTGTGGATCTCTCTCTATGCCTAAAAGAGAAATAGTTGCAATTTGCGTAGTTTTAATGCTAAGAAAGCCTAATTTTGATCAGATATGTTAAGTGTTATGTGTTCTTTATCAGAACAAAACCTTACTGCTGAGTGAATAATTCTGGTAGCATGTCATTTTCACGAAGCCATGTCATGCCTATCTGACGTTAGACAAGGGAGCTAATTCTTCAGCTTATCAATTAACAGTAACACCACATGGTACTCCATATCATGTTTTGATGTCTTGCTATTTGCTGTCTTTGACGCTGATTCATGTCAATGTTAACTACATCTCAAAACAATTATCACAGAAGCTTGCTACATCCATCATTGTGCTAGTTCTTTAGTCCTACTTTATAAGGTTCGACAGTAAATATCAGCAGCATCCAAGTTAATGGTAAAGCTTAAAGAATTAAACCATCAAAAAAAAAAAAAAAATCAGTACATTTTGGTATAAAAAATTGCGGTAGTCCAACAATGTCCTATATGTTCAACCATTTAAGTAAAAATTAAATTAGAAATCATAGAACAAAATTTGATTAAATTTGGGCTATATTAATTTATTCCAAACCCTTTTGGAAATGTGCCATCATTTTTTAAGTAGTAATGTGTTAAATGTTCTCTTTTTCCAGTCCACTTGAATCCAATTAGGTCTTTCAATTTTGTTCACGAAAACATTATTTATTATGAGAAAAAGGAACAATCTCAAACAAACTGACATCACATGTTAGATCAGTTTTTGGTGAACCTGATCTGTCAAATATTAGGTCATTTTCTGGGTCTGTGAACATTTATGTGACAAACTAAAGAGAGATTTAGACAGAATAATGGGAGAGCATTTTTGTTCAGTACTATTACCATGCATAATTATTTGACTGTAGGTAATATATCAATTAAGCCATTTATATTAATTAATGGTGTGCCAACTCAATTCCACTTGCCTGCACATGATACGGCTTGGACTTTCTCTCTCATATTCACAAGGCGACATCTTGGGACTGGATACACCCGCTCTTTTCGTCTCTCCATCTACCCTCTCTTCTGTCACGGTCTCGTAGAAATCCTAACTCCTCTACCTTTCAAATCCAACCCTCTCTCCCAACTAGAACAGTCAAATTTAATTGATTCTTCAAATCCTATTTCTCAAATGGTTGAATTTGTGATTGAACTTAGATCTAATCGAAGTTTGACATTGCCGCTGACTAAGATCTCGTTGATCGAACTTCGTTTCTAAGCTACAAACTCATAGATCGAACTTCTCTGTAAGGTATGCACATCTTCTTACTCCTTGAGTCAGCTGTGTCAAAGTGAGAAGGGCCGAATCCGACCTAGATCCCGCACCCACACTTGAACCTGGACCTGTGTCATGTCGACATGGGTACTCCCCCCAAAATAGTTAGTACATGTAACACAATTGATAACTTTGCACAATTATGCAATGGTGGATGTTTGGTTTTCCTTTATTGGTCATGTCCTGTCTATACTAGTAGGAAACTCCTATTTGGGTGGCGTTTCTTATTTAGAGACGTGATTCCATGCTCCCAAGTAAGAAACCTATAAAAAAACTTGCTCTCATCTGAGATAAAATCTCTCAAACATACAAATCTCAAACAAAAGAAAAACAGCTCAAACTTATTTTAGTACTTTCTATTTACATAATAGTTATTTATATTTAGTAACGATAATTTGTAGTTGATATCAATTTCCACTAATAATTCATATTTTAACATATATAATACAACTAAGCAGAAAAAAATATTAAAATATATTAATATATAAAATATATACATGGTCCCATAGATCTTGTTGATCGAACTTCGTTTTTAAGCTACAAACTCATAGATTGAACTTCTCTGTAAGGTAAGCACATCTTCTTACTCCTTGAGTCAGCTGTGTCAAAGTGAGAAGGGCCGAATCCAACCTAGATCCCGCACCCACATCTGCACCTGCACGTGCACCTGTGTCATGTCAACATGGGTACTCCCCCCAAAATAGTCCATACATGTAACACAACTAATAACTTTGTACGATTATGCAATGGTGGATATTTGGTTTTCCTTTATTGGTCATGTCTAGTCTATACTAGCAGGAAACTCCTATTTGAGTGATGTTTCTTATTTAGAAATGTGATTCCATGCTCCCAAGTAAGAAACCTATAAAAAAAACTCACTCCCATTTGAGATAGAATCTCTCAAACATACAAACCTCAAATAAACAAAAGAAAAACAATTCAAACTTATTCTAGTACTTTCTATTTATATAATATTTATTTATATTTAGTAAAGATAATTTGCAGTTGATAGTAATTTCCACTAATAATTCATATTTTAACATATGTAATACAACTAAGTAGAAAAAAAAATTTACAATATATTAATATATAAAATATATACCTGGTCCCATAGGCACTTCCTACCTTAGAATCTTATATGTGTCCTCGCTCCCTCAACCCCACTTCGTATCCATTTTCGTCTGTTCATAGGAACTAAGAGTTTTGTCACGTGATCAATGTCTAGGGGGTCTATTGCTTTGTTGGTGCCCTGGAGGAGCTTGCTACATCTTTGTTTTGCCATCTTTTACTTGTGTTTTTAACATATGCATTACCTTATGCTTAGTTAGTCTTTGTGTTTGAGATGGCCATGAGAAATGCTTTGTATCACTCTAAGGCTATGATGCACGGATACGGATACGGGACTCGACACGGACACAGGGACACGCAAATTTTTTAAAAATGAGGGACACGACATGCTGGGGACACGTTTAATATATATAATTTTATTTATTTATTATATGTCTAAAATAAAAAGAAAATCATTATTTTTTATACAATTACAATAATAATAAAATTAATAAACATATTTTAAAAATTTTTTTTAATAAAAAATGAGTTTTTTTATAAATAAAAATAATAAGGATAAAAAAAAGAAAAAAGAAAAAAAAAAGAGATGGAAGAAAATAAAGGAGGAGAGAGAGAGAGAGAGAGAGAGAGAGAGACGGGTGAATCAGCAAAAGGGGGGAAAAATAAAAAAGATGAACAAAAGAGGGAGGGGAAAGTGAAATGAGAGAGAGAGAGAGAGAATAGGAGAAGACGAAGAAAGGGGAGGAGAAGAAGAAGGTGACAAAAGACGAAGAGGAGGAGGAGGAGAAGAAGATGAGAGCATACGAAGAATACCTCAGCTTCTTCAATTGATTTGAATAGGTTAGGGCTCCTCTCCTCCCTCGATCTCTTTCTCTGTCTCCTCTCCTCCCGCGATCTCTTTCTGTGTCTCTATTTCTCTTTCGTTGTCTCCTCTCCTCCCTCGATCTCTTTTTCTCTTTCTCTCTTTCTCTCCAACAGTTAGGGTTTCGATCCACCTCATGCGTGTCCAGAAAGTGTCACAGCGTGTCCATGGCATGTCCGACTGGAAAAATTCAAAAAAAAAAGACACATTAGAGAGAGTGTCGGACATGTGTCCACCACGTGTCCATGTCCGACACGTGTCTGACACTCGTACGGAGGCCCTTGGGACGTGTCGGTGCTTCATAGCTCTAAGGTGTGCAAAATTCAGCTTAGATCAAGGATGGGTTCTTTGTTGGAAACAAGGTTTTGAATACTATTTCACAAGCAAACCGGTTTTAAAACAGTGCAATTTTTCGCCTAACTTCTCAAACAAATTGGTGTTTCGGCCAGTAGCTTCACCTTCATTTGGCTCTTGCTTTTAGCTATGTTATCAAATAGCATAGCAATAGGTGTTACCTAATATAATAGGAAAAGAATATTTTTTTGAACATGTACATATAATGCTCTGTATTTTGTTATGTTGACCCAAAATGGGTGATGCTCTGTATTTCTATCTTACTCTGTATATGTGTTTTAGCATTATTAATGTGATGCAAAAAATTATTTAGTGCAAGGTAATTATTTTTATTATAAATATATAATATTTGTTGTTATGGTTAAGATTTGGCCTAATAACCTTAAGGTTATGGTTTCAAGTCTTGGGGCCACCACTTTGTGCATTATGCTAAAGGTTAGGTGTGTACTCAATCTTTCCCCTCCCAAACACACATTAATGTGTACTAATTGGGCGTTGCTTTTTAATATTTGTTGTTATAAATCCGAAATGGTATTCGAAAACTTACTGGTACAGTATGTACGGTACCAATGGACAAAACGGTACATTGGCCACTGGATTCTTCTTTTTCTTATTCTGTGTATGTGTGTGTAACCTTTTCCTTCAGGGGTGTCAACATGAGTCCATTGCAAAGATAGCAAAGGGATTCGTTCATTTTTTGGTCTTTTGGTTATATGATCTTTCTCTAGAGTGCATTAGTCTTCAACATTGTTCTTAGTGGAATTTAGGGGTACAACTCAGGTGGTTCGGTTGGGTTGAGGAGTTATCTAGGCCTAACCCGAGTGGTGCTAAGAGTTGTCCAAGCTCAACCTTCATCCCGAACTTGTTTGCCCAAGCCCTTCTCGAGCATAATACATCAAAACAAATAATTTATATGATGAGAGAGATGAGAATTGAAAAACTGCTATGTCGCTATGGTGGTCTTTGCCATTTTTGAGTGAGAAAAGTGAAGGGTAGGTTTTGTGTTATGTTACTTGTGTTTATGATAGATCATTTTAGAATTATGGAATGCCTAATAATTTATATATATATTTATATAAAATTCGGGCTACTGAGGTTGCCCTGGTTGTTTGGGGTTTTTTCCCAAGCCCGACCCAAAATTATGAGTTTCTAAATTTCTGCCAAGGCCGCACCAAATTCATAAATATGTTGCCCTAGACCTAAAAGATTTAAGCTAGGCTCGAGTTACTCAGGCTAGGCTTGAGTTGCTCATGTTAGGTGCGCTCAGGTTGCATTCCTACTAGAATCTAGTTCCTCTTTTCTATCAACAAGATAATTTTGTTCAAAAGCAAACTAGCCTTTTCATCTTTGGTGTTTTTATATTCAATTTTTTTTTTTTCTTTTTTGCAAGCATTTAAACTGGGGGGAATGTCCCAAAATCATATGTTAAGCATTATTAGTTTATAGGAATTCAATGAAGGGTATTTCTCGTGAAATTCTTGAAAACTAAATAGAGAGCATGTTGTTTTTGGCTTTTAATTAATATGCATATACATGCTTCCTAAGTTAATTGGTACATACCAATTGCTTTTAAAAGTTGTGGACAGCAGCTATTATGGTATTTATTAGTGTTTAATCAAAGGCCCAACCTTAAGGGAAAGGGTTAGGGTTAGGGTTGATTGGGAATCACAAGATTATGGTGTTGGGGCTAAAAGTGCTATAGCGGCTGTGAAAAAAAAGGAGGGTCTAGAAATTTCACCTAGAATTTCTTTGATATCACCCTTGTAGGTAAGCTTCATAACACATCAAACAAAGTTTTAAAAGTTTCCCACAAATTCCCAAAATCTTACTCATATTGAACATAAGCATCGCATAGGCATTTATAGGTTATTAAACTTAACAGGACTTTGTGACTAGAAATTACGAAACAGAGAAATTTTGACTAACTAGAATACTCTAGACCTAATAATGACCATGTGTTAGACCCTGACCATGATTTGACCCTTTGACAACCGTTGGACCAGAATAGTGACCAAAATATCCTGCAAGTTTGAAAATTTCTAAATTACTACTTTGTCAAGATGTTAAAAAAGACGAAGACATATGTCCAACAGTATATTATTCTTTAAAATTACAAAACTGAATTAAACGTGATTGGGGAATCCTAAAGGTCCAGGTGGAATTCCATAGTTGCCCCATAAAGCATTTTCCTGCACTGGATTATTGTTGAAACATCTGGTGCCAGATTTGTCTTGTGATCGATGTTGCAAAGTTTACACTAATGCCAATTAATATTCAATTTGATTTGCATGTCTGCAGAAGTGTGCATGCATGTTGTCTAACAAAGTAATGGTGGCATCAAAGTTGATTTCTATTCTGCCCACTTCATTTATGTGTAAAAGAATTCATATTATTGAATTATAAAAATAATGCTCTGTAAATAATAAATAGGACATGACTTTATAGGCCATGATATAATTGATAACAATTTCCTTCACTGTTTACTCTCTTAGTCTATTAATCATTTGCATTAAATTGCAGAGGTTATTGTAAGAATTATTGCTAGCCACTATAGTTTGTGAGGATGGTAACAAAATGTGCAAAATTCTTGCCAGTTTTTATAAAGATAGTGAATTCTAAAAGTACAATAAAGAAACTCACATTTTTTCTTATATAAATAAAACAACTACTATCATATGAATTGTAAGAGATTGTGTTTTGGTTATAAAATGACAATAGAATTTGTAAATCATGTTTTTAAAGTTGTGGACTGTTTCTTTAGAAACTATTCATTAGGAGAACTGATGCAAACAGTTAGTTGAATTCTTCCAATATCCTTGTACTATAAGGAACAACATTCACATATATATTGTACTGAATAATCATTTGAGAAGAAAGTCAATAACCTTAGGTTAAAATCAGTTAGCCACATTTTTCTAGTAGTTGACCCTGTTATTCTGTTTCTCAGCAGAGATGAACATGACACTCTTTATGTGTTGGTAACTTTTCTCTCTTTTTGCAATATTTTACTTTTTAATTATTTAGGAAAGTATCACTTAAAAGGAGGAATGTAGGATCCATCCATACTAGCTTAAGATCCTGCTCTGGTTCCATGAATCTGTAATTCATATTGTTGGATAGCTTAATATACATCATTAGGTTTATTTCCTAACTGCTTACGCTTTTTGAACAATTGGTGACTTAACATGGTATCAAAGCTTAGGTTGAGAAAGGTCTTGGGTTCTAGTCTCTCCATTGGCATTTTGTGCTTTGTCCCTGTTTGGTTCTTCTTCTTTGTTTGGTTTTGGCTTCTCTTTATGTTTGATTCTCTGTTTGTCTTTCCACGTGCTAAATGGGATTGCATGTGAGGGAGGGTGTTGGATAACTTGGTATACATTGTTGAGTCCATTTTCTAACAACTTAAGCTTTGGGGATAATTGGCGACAACAAATATGAGATTATAGTGTCGAGTATGATCTAACATCATAGAAGTGCGCTAATTAGTTCTTATAATACATTCTTTTCAAATATCAATGAGAAAGAAGATAATTGTGAGGGTATATGTGTAAGATTTTTGAAGAATTTCTATATATTCAATTGTGTTTCAATACAATGTGTACATCTGATATATACAGCAATTCTAGACCTAATCCTAAATAGGAAACAAGAATAAACCTAAACCAATCCTAAATAGAAAATAATATTCACACAATATATACTATACTAATATTATTCTCACACCCCCACTCAAACTTAAGGTGATTGGGCAGAAAACACTGAGAGTTTGCCAAGAAGAAATTAAAATTGAGTAGTGGTGTGAGTCTTGGTAAAGAAGTCAGCAAGCTGCAGAGTTGAAGAGACGAAAAGAAACGAGATAGATTAGATTGCAGATGCTGACGAATAAAGTGACCATCAATCTCAATGTGCTTGGTCTGCTCATGGAAGACAGTGTTATGTGCAATTTGAATAGCACTGCGGTTGTCACAATAGAGGGAAGTCGGAGAAAACTGAGGGACGCCCAAGTCAGAGAGAAAACAATGAAGCTGGACGACTTCAGCAGTAGCATGAGCCATAACACGATACTCAGCTTCGGCAGTAGAGCGAGCAACAACAATTTGTTTCTTGCTTTTCTAAGAGATCAAGGAATCGCCAAGAAACAAACAGAAACCAGACGTGGACTTGCGATCAGTAACATCACTGGCCCAATCAGAATCAACATAGGCCACCAAATTCAGGGAGAAAGTAGAGGACAATAGTTAACCCTGAAATATAGTACCTCGAAGATAGCGAAGAATCCAAACCAAGGCAACCCAATGTGCAGAGCAATGAGTAGAGACAAACTGGCTAACCACTTGAACAACATAGGGAAGATCAGGACGAGTAACTATCAGATAGACTAAGCAACCAACGAGCTCTCGATATAGAGTAGGATCATCCAGAAGAACACCATCAGCAGTGTTGAGCTTTACATTAAGCTCAATAGGGGTATTAGAAATCTTAGTGTCAGTAAGACCAGCACGATGAATAACCTCATTGGCATACTTGTCCTGAGAGAGAAAGTAGCCCTTGGTAGAAGAAGCTACCTCAATACCAAGAAAATACTGCAATGTGCCCAGATCCTTCATTTTAAAGGTGCAAAAAAGATGCTGTTTGACCTCAGATATAACAGAAGAGTCAGAACGAGTGATGATTATATTATCCACATACAGTAATAGTGCAACAAATCCAGCAGAGGTGTAGAGAAGAAATAAAGCAAAGTCTTGGGCACAAGGATGAAACCCAAGCTCAGTAACAACAGTCTGAAAGCGATCATTCCAAGAACGAGGAGACTGCTTCAGACCGTACAGAGCACGCTGAAGGTGACAAATCTGTCTAGAGGAATGGTGAAGGCCAGGGGGAGGACGCATGTAAACCTCCTCAGTGAGATGATCATTAAGAAAAACATTCTTAACATCCATCTGATAAAGAGGCCAAGAACGAACAATAGTGACAGAGATCAAAGTACGGACAGTAGTCATCTTGGCAACAGGAGCAAATGTCTCTTCATAATCAATACCATACTCCTGTGAGAAATCTTTGGCAACTAGACGAGCTTTGTAGCACTCAAGAGAACAATCAGAATGAGTCTTGATTTTGTAGACCCATTTACAACCAACCAGATTCTTACCAGCAGGAAAAGGAACTAACTCCCACGTACTAGTTTTCTATAAAGCAGACAATTCATCCTCCATAACTTGAACCCAATGATGATCCTGACAAGCCTCCTTGTAAGACTGAGGTTCTGAAAAAGAGTGAATAGTAGACAAAAAAGTACGATAGGAAGCAGAAAAACATGTATTAGACTAACCCAACTTGTTTGGAGGATGACGTGTTAGAGTAGGGTATCGATGTGCAGCAGGATCAGAGTTATCAGAAGCAAGAGGATCAACAGTAAGGGCAGAGACAACCGGTGGAGGAGGAGCCTTACGACGAGAATAAACTAACAACGGAGAAGGAGAATAAACCGAAGGAGGAGTAGTAACCATAAGTGAAGCAGGAGGAGAAGATAAAACAAGCTCAGGAGGAACTATGGAGGTGTATTACTCATCAGACGGGACCTCAGAAGAAAACGGATCAATATGAACCAAACCCTCTTTGAAAATTGAGGCGGTGAGAGGAGAAAGCTAAAAGTAAGATAGACGTTCGAGAAAAGAAACATAACAGGAGACATAAAGACGACGGGAAACAGGGTCGTAACACCGATAGCCTTTCTGAGTAGAACTATAACCCAAAAGGATACAGAGGACAGACCGGACACTAAGTTTGGTCCTATCTTTGCGGGGAAGAAGGACAAAACAGGTAGACCCAAACACATGAAGAAGGGAGTAGTTAGGGGTTTGGGAGAACAAAGCCTCATAAGGAGATCGACTAGAAAGAAGGGGAGTAGGCATGCGGTTAAGAAGAAAAACAGCCGTAAGAACTACCTTCTCCTAGAATGGAGCCGGAACAGAGGTAAAGAGAAGAAGAGACCTAGCTGTCTGAAGGAGATGACGGTGTTTGTGCTTGGTTCGACCATTTTTGGCAGATGTATTTGTACAGGAAGTTTGGTGAATGGTACCCAAATTGGCCAAATACTCACAAAACTCATTTTAAAAATATTCTCCACCCATGTCAGACTGTAACACTTTAATTGTAGACCCAAAATAAGTAGTAATCATAGACTGAAAGGTACGGTATATCTGATAGAAATTAGACTTATGAGTCATAAGATAAACCCAAGTGTAATAGCACTGCGGTTGTCACAATAGAGGGAAGTCGGAGAAAACTGAGGGACGCCCAAGTCAGAGAGAAAACAATGAAGCTGGACGACTTCAGCAGTAGCATGAGCCATAACACGATACTCAGCTTCGGCAGTAGAGTGAGCAACAACAGTTTGTTTCTTACTTTTCCAAGAGATCAAGGAATCGCCAAGAAACATACAGAAACCAAA
>NW_021024506.1:372598-430845 GCF_004153795.1 Camellia sinensis | reverse complement strand
GAATTTGTCAAAACCAAAAAAAACCCCCCCCCCCAAAAAAAAAAAAAAAAAAAAAAAAAAACAACAATAGAGAACCGTAATAAACTGAAAGCTAATGGGGCAACAACGTAATATCAAGAAACTTGTTTGGTCCAAATAAGAATAAAAGAGAACAGTGGTCAGCCAAAGAAAGACACCCAGGTCCACTAGACTCAGAATAAGAGAGAGAGAGAGAGAGAGAGAGAGAGAGAGAGAGAGAGAGAGATGTCACAATATAGGTCGCGACTTTGATAGGTGCGACTGATGTCGCAATTCCAGCAACTGACGAAGACGACGTCGAAGAACTGATGTCGTAACTCCAACAAGAGATCAATCACTCGTGAGTCATAAGCAGAGAACAAGAAGCATCGAGGCAACTAGCAGATGCAACGAGCACAGAGTGACGCGAGTCGTGAACCAGAGAGGACGATTCAGCGAACCAGAAAAACCACGATCAAAGACAGCCACGAGAGAGAACCATACGACCTACGAAGCAAGGAGCTTCGATCGATCGTGAACCAGAGAGGGAAACGACGAACCAGAAATAAGAGGCTAAGGTTTCGAACATAGCTCTGATAACATGTAAAAATTCTGAAGAATTTCTGTATATTCAATTGTGTTTCAATACAATGTGTACATCTGATATATATAGTAATTCTAAACCTAATCCTAAATAGGAAATAAGAATAAACCTAAACCAATCTTAAATAGGAAACAATATTCACACAATATATACTATATTAATATTATTCTCACAATATGAAGGAGTTAAGATGTATTATTATTTATTAGTAAATACTTGTGAGTGTTTGTGAAAGAGTCGAGTTATATTATAGCCTGCTCATCATTGTTTTTGAAGTCCGATGAAACAAATTTCAACGGAATTTGCCTAGTGTTGTTTGATGAATGGGCAGAGATGCTTGAGACTTTGGAGCATGAGGCCAAAGATGAAACCTTGTTAGCATTTTCTATGATGTAGAGGCTCTTTTCCACTTGATCATGTGTTATTCTTTCTTGATTGATGGTAATATATCCATTTTTTTAAGTCACTTTTTATATAATCCTGAAGTAAATTGAACGAGTGTACTTTTTGTTGCTATGATCTGTCACTCATGAGATATGCCTTTGCTGCCCTTCTGGACAAGATTCATGTCAACCCGCAGAAATTGATCATTTTGTAGCTTGTTGGAGACTAGGGATAAACAATTACAAGAAAAAGCTACATTTAAGAATGTTAGAAATCTGATAAGTAAAGCAAAAAGAACATGGTTGTGGTTTCTTATCTCTATTATGTACATCATTTGTACTGCTTTATACAGGCTTGGTCTGTGTTGCGCTCAGCTTTAAAATGATATTATTTCATATATATCTTAAGTTGCTACTGGTCCATGGCATGTATTTTCCAATGAAATGCATCATGTGGCCTTGTAATGGTCTGCATGAAGTGACTACTTTTCTTTATTCATTGCAAATAACAATTTTATTAATTGGTTAGGATGGCTAGTTTGAGATCAGTGTAAAATCCTGGTAGAGGTGGAGTCTCTGTTAGACACATTTCCCCACCAATAAATACTCTCTTAGAAATTAGTGGCTTGCTTTGGAAAAGAAAAAAGAAATGGAAACTACAAATAAATCCACTGTTTTTATGCTCAGTTTTATTTGGATTTAAGATAACATATACAATTTGTATATAAAAAATATATATAGTTAGTAATTGAAATAAACTTCATCTTTCAAGTTATAAATTTCTTTTCGTAATTATTTTCTTTACTTCTTGTATTAATTCTGTTAAAAATGGTATGCAGGTTGATGACATGAACACCACTTCCCATTGGATTTTCCCAAGTTCAAATCCCAACACTTGGCATGCTTCTGCATGTAATGCCAGATTTGAAATGGTAAGTATTGTATTTATTAGTTTTTTGCAAAATTAGCTAAGTTTGATTTCTAGTTTTCCATAAACAAGTCTCAACATTGCTAGATTCTAATGTAACCAGCTGCATCACTATCATTCAATCTGATAGCAATCTTCTTTAGAGCTCAGATATGATTGCATGACATCACACGTGTCAATGTAATTAATAGAGTTATGTAATTGTGTTGAGCTATTGTTTCCACTCCTATTCTAGCACTCAGCCCAAGATGTGTATTCCTATTAGGGAGTCTCCTCATGTTATGTGTTCTCATTTGGAAAGTTTGACCTATGTTACATGAACTTTTCTAAATTTGTGAAGTACTGGTGTTAGGCACTTGATAATTGGGTAAAGCTATAGGATATAGTGCGTGTGAGATATAGTTGAACCTGCACCTGATAAGAATTTCTAAGTAGTTGAGTTTACTATTTAATATAAGCCTCATGTTTTATGCATTACATGCCCTATGTTAGCTTGTGAACACCTTATGAAGTAAAAAAGTTTTTAATAAATATGAAATCCAGGAGTGTTCTTGACATGGGAACTAGACGAACCCAACACTTAGAATGACACCCGCATTTGAAGTCCATGTAACAGCGTCTGACTGCGTAGACAAGGGTATAAATGGATGTAGTTGAGCCTGTGAGTATCACCGATGTAGGACAAGTGTACTTCCTACAATTTAAGTCACCAAAATGAAGAGATGGACAAGAGAAGAAAGGAATATCCAGGAGAAAATTTTGGCTTCTTTAGGGTTGGTAAAATATTGATAAGATGTAAGAAAATAATAGGGTTTTGGAGTTCAAACTTGGCAAGATTGAGCAAGGTTGTTTTCACTGTTTTAGACTGTGAACAATGATGTGAAAAGTAAATTTAGGTGTGTAAGTTGCTTTGGGTTGCTAGGATTGATCTTATTTAAGAAGGGAATGATTGGACTTTTCAATATAGAAATGGTTTTAAATATCTGCTGGTACATCGTATTGGCCGATCTTTATCGAGTTTTTGTTCTTCCGATATTGATACACCCCTGGTATACAGGTGGGAATGAAAATAAGATGTGTATTGGACGACTCCCGATACATATCAGTTCATAACCAATTCATGTGTTGATTCACGACCAATATGATCAGTTCATAGCTAATATGACCGGTTTGGCTGCTATAAAGCCTTTTTTTTTTGTGGCTAATGATTTAACAAAAAAAAATTCATGACCATGTCACCCGACTCCCGATACATATTGCTCGATACTTCCAATACCATTACAAAATCTCTTGATACTTCTATTTAAAACCTTGAATATACGTTATATGAGTGAAAAACTGAAGTTCAAATCTAGTAGCATCGTATAGTGCAAAAATAAGAAGAAGAGAAAACTAACCCTCTCAGGAGTTAGGAAACATCACACGACCACAACACAAATTCTCATTAAATAATTCTATTGAATCAATGAGATTGCAAATATATTTATAGGCCAAAAGACTCTCCTACTTCTATAAAGATTAGGACTCCAATTTAGAAACTAAGAATATTTGGTGTAAAATAAATTGATAGAGATAGAATATTAAATCTAGTAGCATCGTATAGTGCAAAAATAAGAAGAAGAAGAAGAGAAAACTAACCCTCTCAGGAGTTAGGAAACATCACACGACCACAACACAAATTCTCATTAAATAATTCTATTGAATCAATGAGATTGCAAATATATTTATAGGCTAAAAGACTCTCCTACATATCCTACCATCTCTCTTAAGTATCCTTCGCGTATCCCTCCCGTGTTCGAAATTTAAAAAAAAAAATCAGGTACTTAGTTATTGTATCCGATTTGTATCCCGCCGTATCAGATGCATATCCGTATCTGATACGTATCCAAATCCAATACTCGTACGGCACCTTTTTTAGAGTATTTGTGCTTCACAGTAGGTTTGTCAAATGAATGGACTTGAATGAGCCTATAAACGAGGCAAGTTGAATTGTTCTGAACAACTTAGTTGATTGCATTGCACTACTAACTCATACTAGAAACGTAGAGTATTATATGTTGTTCGTAAAGCCTATCATGGCAGTAGTTTGAAATTAAAGATTAGTTGAGCGATTGCAACCAAAGTAAATGTATAAAGATGATTGTTCATTGGTCAATCTATAAACTACTTGTCATGTCAAATACTGACACGACACGACACAACATGGCACTCGTTAGACACTTCCTAACACCCGTTAGACACACGTCCAAACATGTCTTACTATTTTTTTAAAAAAATTTAGACTTTGACATGTTTTAGACACTTGGAGAATATATATGTGTCTTATCACTTAAACACATATGAAGAACATTACAAATTTGAATAAAATAACTTGAAAGTTGAAATCCAATTAGAAAATAAAAACAACGTAAATTTATACCTATTCTCTTTTTTTAGACTTCAAAAATTATTATATTTGAATTAAACATTCATATATATGACATACAATAATTATTTATCCTTGACATGTAATAAATATATAAAATAATATTTTTTACATGTGTCCCCACATGTAGTATCCGACATATTTTGAAATTCGCATGCCAATGTATTCATTTTGTGCCCATTTCGAGTCACGTGTTTGTGTCTGTGCTTCTTAGGATACAGAGATAGCCAAGCCCTCAACTAAATATGCATAGAATTAGGGTGGGTGTTTCTAAATGCACTAAAAAAATATTATTGGACACCCCACATTGTAAGAAACTTTTTAATACCATTATACCCCAAGTCAAATTACCAAAAAGGACAAACCATAATTCTCTTCAAACCCATTTCTCTCTACACCCATTCTCAGCCACCATTTTTATCTTTCCAGTCACTGCCACTACCACCTCTGGTAGCCATTCCAGCCCCCTCCTCAGCTCCTCCGCCACCCCTAACCTCTCTCCACCTCCTACTGCCACACCCCAGCCCTTCCCCGCGACTCTCTCTCTCTCTGTCTCTCTATGTGTTGTTGCTAGTGGGTGGTGGGGTTAGGGTTTGCGAGGGAATTGAAGGCCGGGATGCATATAAGATCAAGTTATTAGCTCCCTTTTATAGGTTACAAAAGCAACTTCAGATTATAATCACCATCAATTCTTTTATTTCAGAAGATTGAATGTGGGGGCAAGATTAAATATGATACTCAATAGGATCAAAAGCAGCAACAACTTAATCTAGTCAAGATCCACTTGGTCTACTTCCCCATATTATGTATGACCTACATCACTCTACTAACTACCTCATGTTGTACTTCAAGATATCATAAGATCATCTAGAATTAAAGGATAAAGCAGTATTTAAACAGAACTTCTGGGTGATATAACAAAATTATGGATTTGGTAGATAACTGTATGCAGAATGTACATAGCTTTGTCAAAGAATTCTAAGTGAAGGGATCATACAACACATGCTAAAGTCAATGCAGTTGCAAATAGTGATCCTCCAAAGCCATCTTGGAAACCAACGGCTGCCGCAAGAGCAGTGACAGTTGCAGAATGGGAAGATGGCATCCCACCAGATCCAACAAGTCGCTTGAGATCCCATCGTCTTTCCTTATACCTGCAAATCTATGAAAGATTAAGACTCTTAGGATGAACTAATTATAATTCAAACCGGACCATTCTAGATACAAGTACAAGCAATCAAGATCAAAATAGCTAAAACTAAATCTACCAAGCTAGAGAAATTTCCTTGTAGATTTGTTTGCAGTGATATTCCTCTGCATTTTATTTATTGATTTATTTATAAGAAACACGTAGACTACCGTGTAACCGTGTTAAACAAAAAAAGACAATAGTGCTAAGCAAAAACAGTCAGATTCAAATTTTTGGCGGTCTTCCTCCCTTATATACGCCATTTCCTTCTTCATTTCGTCTTTACTGATTTTCCTTCATCCTTGCTGATCCAGATCTTCTGCCCTTCCTTTCTTGCCATTACTGAGTTTGTGTTCGAGGAAGTAGCCACTGCTCTCAACTGGTAAGTTCTTCAACCCCTTTTGTTGTTCTTTGACTGGTGAAGTGGAGGTGGTAGTGGTGTAGTGGGTTAGGTTTAGTGGAGTAGGTTTAAGTGGGTGAAGTAGGTGGAGAGTATGTGGATTTAGTGGGTTAGGTTTAGTGGAGTAGGTTTAAGTGGGTGAAGTAGGTGGAGAGTATGTGGATTTAGTGGGTTAGGTTTAGTGGAGTAGGTTTAAGTGGGTGAAGTAGGTGGAGAGTATGTGGATTTAGTGGGTTAGGTTTAGTGGAGTAGGTTTAAGTGGGTGAAGTAGGTGGAGAGTATGTGGATTTAGTGGGTTAGGTTTAGTGGAGTAGGTTTAAGTGGGTGAAGTAGGTGGAGAGTATGTGGATTTAGTGGGTTAGGTTTAGTGGAGTAGGTTTAAGTGGGTGAAGTAGGTGGAGAGTATGTGGATTTAGTGGGTTAGGTTTAGTGGAGTAGGTGAGGTGGTAGTGGTGTAGTGGGTTAGGTTTAGTGGAGTAGGTTTAAGTGGGTAAAGTAGGTGATAGGTTTTAACATTTGGATACTGCAAATATTCAAGACCAACTCTGACCGTGACTTATAATTCTACTCCAACCATGATATCAATTCGAAATAGGAAACCTTGACCCTTTTAGCCTCTATGACTATTCTAGACATAATAAAAATATTATTTAATGATCCATTTAATAATTTGACCAATAGGAAAACCCATGGACGACATCTACAGCCTGTGTCCAGAAAAATTACGAATTTACCTAAATAACCCAACTACGAAACACTACCATGGATACTTTTTGGACCAAAATGGCTTCTCAATGATAGTGGGACACATTGCCTTTGATTTAGGCTTACTTGTGTGGTCATGCAATAGATGTTGCATCAATCACAATGCTTGGGATGAGCTGAGATGATTTTAATGAGACTGTGTTGAAGCTTGGCTTATCAGAAATCACAAATTTTGCATGCTATTCAAGCTTGGCTTGGACACAACTTATCAATCAACTGGGAGTGTAAATCTACTGTTTTATATACAGCTGTCAAGACATGGTTAGCTTGGAGTTTGAAATTTAAAAAATTGTGACAGATAAATCAATAAAGGAAAAGTAAGTGTTTCTTTATAAAGAGAAAGGTTTAACCTATAACACCATATACCTTATTCTTTGTTATACCGAATACTATGCATCATTGTTCTTGAGCTCATATGAGCCAATCCTAGTCATCTCAATCTTTGCTCATTAGGGGTGAAATCGGTTCGGTTTGGTCGGTTATTGAGCAAAATTATCGCCGAACCGAACCCTTCGGTTTTGTATATGGGTGCACCGACACTGACCAAGTAAAGCTTTCAACTGTCCCAAACCGTTCTATATCGGTACGGTCGGTTTCAGTTCGGTTTATTCGGAGATGGTATAAATATTTATTTTACTCTGTTTTTCTTGATTTTCTCATAAACCAAACAGAGAGAAGAAAATATTTGAAGACCCAAAAGGTCACTTTCCATGGCAGAAGAGAAGGATGAGAACTCAAAATCATAGAATTTTGAAACAGAACAATAAAAGCTCTACGGAAAGATGTGGAGTAATAGAAGTAGAGAGAAATCACCACCCATGGAAGATATTCAATTCACTTTCCAGATCTGGTAATGAAGATGAGGATCTCTGTCATGTAGCATATACATGGATTACTAGATGCTAGATTTGGATGAGAGTGGTAAATCGAAGACATCGATGAGCCAAAGCTTTATGGACTTTGATGGTGATTACAAAAAGCTATTGGAGAGAGAGAGAGAGGAGCAATAAGGGGTTTAGCTGCTGTGTGAGTGATGATTGAGGGCGATATACATGTTACATGTGTGGACGACTCAGATTACTTCTAGGATATGTGTGGATGGTTGGGATGTAAAATAACAAACGGTCCGGTTCGGTGGGTTTCGGTCTCTCATATAAGAAAACCGCAACCGAACCGAGTCAAAAAAATTTAATAAAAATCAAACCGCACCGACTGTTCTAAGGGATTAAACAGACCGAGAATTGTTTTTTTCGGCCGGTTTTGTCAGTTTGTTCGGTTGTGTCGGTTAAACTTTCACCCCTACTGCTCATCATTATAACCAGTTTTAAGACTAAGTTTGAACTTAGTTTGTCTAGGGAGCACAAATATGGATATGGGATACGGCGATGAGCCAAAGTCTTAAAAAGTTGGATATAGGTACGGTAGGGATACGTTCGTAAAAAAAAATATTTTTTTTATATAATATGCATGAAAATAAAACCAAGCAAATTAATAAATAAAGAGAGGGATTCCTATTAAATAAAGAAATACTAACAATAAAATTCCTAAAATTAAAAATTTGGTACAAAAATATTTACATTAAAACAAAAAGAGGAAAAAAATTTAAATAATGTAGCCTAATGGATAAGGGAAAAAGACAAGAAAAAAAAAAAAAGAAAAAAAAAAAAAAACGAGAGTGGAGAATATTGACCATTGAAAAAAATATAAATATAAAATAATAAAAATTATATACTTATTTGGTGTATTAAAATATAAAAAATAAAAAATTGGAAACTTATTTGGCCTATCCCTCGTGTATCCTTCACATATCCTACCATCTCTCTTAAGTATCCTTCGCGTATCCCTCCCGTGTTCGAAATTTTAAAAAAAACATCAGGTACTTAGTTATTGTATCCGATTTGTATCCCGCCATATCAGATGCATATCCGTATCTGATACGTATCCAAATCCAATACTCATACGACACCTTTTTTAGAGTATCTGTGCTTCACAGTAGGTTTGTCAAATGAATGGACTTGAATGAGCCTATAAACGAGGCAAGTTGAATTGTTCTAAACAACTCAGTTGATTGCATTGCACTACTAACTCATACTAGAAACGTAGAGTATTATATGTTGTTCGTAAAGCCTATCATGGCAGTAGTTTGAAATTAAAGATTAGTTGAGCGATTGCAACCAAAGTAAATGTATAAAGATGATTGTTCATTGGTCAATCTATAAACTACTTGTCATGTCAAATACTGACACGACACGACACAACATGGCACTCGTTAGACACTTCCTAACACCCGTTAGACACACGTCCAAACATGTCTTACTATTTTTTTAAAAAAATTTAGACTTTGACATGTTTTAGACACTTGGAGAATATATATGTGTCTTATCACTTAAACACATATGAAGAACATTACAAATTTGAATAAAATAACTTGAAAGTTGAAATCCAATTAGAAAATAAAAACAACGTAAATTTATACCTATTCTCTTTTTTTAGACTTCAAAAATTATTATATTTGAATTAAACATTCATATATATGACATACAATAATTATTTATCCTTATACATGCCATATAATAAATATATAAAACAATGTATTTTGTATCCCCACGTGTCGTGTCATACATTTTTAAAATTTTCATATCAGCATGTGTGTGTCGTGTCACATGTTTGCCATGTCCCCGTCCCCTCTCTGTGTCCCTATCCCATTTTGTTGATATTACCATGTCCCTGCTTCTTAGATTGCGCTCTTCATATTGCTTTGGCAATCTTGATAAAACTGTCAGTTGAAAAATATATATGGCAACTAACTATATTTAATGTTATAAATTTACGTTACAGTTATAAGATTGTCACAATTTGAAAAACAATGCATTACTTCAACCGAGAAAAGGAAATAGCAATGAAATTATGCAGAAAGAACAGGCTACCTTTGTCCTAAAAATTAGGGCGATTCTCCACTAAATTTCTCTTAAACTAAGTCCAATTTCTCATTTGGTAGTACGAAAGTAAATGTATAAGCGGATTGTTCATTGATCAATTTATGTTGAATTATTGTCAATTATTGTTTAATTTGATTATTTGTGAATGTAATATTAGTTGCATAATAAATAAAAATATACAAAAAAATATTTTTATTATCGTAACTGTCTCCATTTTTTTGAAATCACCATGTCCCGTATCTGTATCAATGCTTCTTATAGTGCACTCTTCATATTGTTTTGGCAGTATTTGGAAAACTAGACTTGCAACTCCTTTGTTACATATTTAATGGTCAATTGGTGATTAACCAACCAACTGTAATTTATATCCTAATTTACGTTACGGTTGTAAGATTGCCACAATTTGAAAAACAATGCTTTACTTCGATTGGGAAAAGGAAAAATCAATGAGATTATTTGGAAAGAATATTCCACAAATTAGGGTGATTCTTCCCTAAATTTTTCTCGAAAGAAATCCAGTTTCTCAATTGGAACCGAAGTAAATGTATGAAGTGGATTGTTCAGTGGTCAATCTATATTAAATTAATGTTAATTTTAATTGTTTGTGGATGTAATATTAATCTATATAACAAATAAAACTACATAAAAAAAATATTTTTATATCGTGTTCCTGCCATGGTCGTGCTCCTTAGATTGCGCTATTCATATTGTTTTGGCAGTCTTGGTAAAACTAGACTTACAATGTGTTACTTTGACTGGGAAAGTAAAAGCAATGAGATTATGTAGAAATAATGGGTTGCCTTTATCTAATAAATTAAGGTGAACTAGACTTACAACTCCTCTGTTACATATTTAATGGTCTGTTGGAGATTAAATATGCCAACAAACTATATTTAATGTTGTAATTTACGTTACGCTTGCAAGATGGTTAGAATTTGAAAAACAATGCATTACAACTCTTCTATTAATTTGAAAAATAATGTGTTACTTTGACTGAGAAAAGGGAAAATCTATGCGATTATGTGGAAAGAATGGGTGGGTTGCCTTTATCCTATAAAGAAGGTGGCATGTCATGTGAGACACCACATCAAACACCAATACGATACGACACTCATTAGACACTTCCCAACACTTGTCGGACACGTGGTACTATTTTAAGAAGTTTTCTCGACTTTGACATTTTTAAGGAAAAGCATAGGCGCCGAGGTTCTTGATTATTACCATTTGCTCATCTAATCAATGTTAAGAGAACCCCTTTTTTACTTTTACATACTTCTATACACTCTTTACATATTTCAGTACACTTTTTACACATTTTTTAACACTAACAAGAAGACCTAAAGGCTGTTTTACAAAACGATTTATATATATTATGCTTATTAAGCCTTTATAAATTTATATATATTCTCCTTATATTTGTCATATAATAAATATATAAAACTACATATTTTGCATGTGTTCCCCACGTATTGTGTCCTACATTTTTTGAATTTTTCTTTTGTTGGCATGTTTGTGTCACGTCACATGTCTCCGTCTACGCTTCTTAGACTACTAATTTGATTGAAACAATTCATACCATTCAGGTAATTATATATATTTTTTTCTGGTGTTGAATCATCTAATCGCCCTTATAACGTCTCTCTTGCATCTTTAAAGGTCAAGTGGACATTAAATATGCCAACCACTATATTTAATGTCATTAATGTCGGTTAGGTTTGTAAGATTTACATAATTTGAAAAACAATGCGTAATTTTTATTGTAAAAAGGAAAAATCATTGGAATTATGTGGGAAGAGTGGGTCGCCCTTATCCTATAAATTAGGTCAATTCCTTCCTAAATTTCTCTCAAAGGAAACCCAACTTCTCGTTTCTCCTTAAAAAAAATTTCCATGGCAAGGAAGATGGCCGGAGGTCGCAGAAAGATTGAAATGAAGTTGATTCCTTCAAAATCTGCTCGCCAAGTTGCCTTTTCAAAGCGCCGATTAGGCATTTTCAAGAAGGCAAATGAGCTATGTATCTTGACTGGCTGTGAGATTGGTATTGTTGTCTTCTCACCTAGTGGGAAAGCCTACTCATTTGGCCATCCTTCTGTTGACACAATAGTGCAGAGGTCCCTTTACCAAAGCCCCATGGCCGCTGCTATAGATCAGGATTCTCATGGATCTATTGTTCCTGCACTCAGCCAAGAGTACACTGAGATGTGTAGACAACTAGGAGCAGAGAAGAGGCGAGGAAAGGAGCTTAAGGAGAGTGCGATGAAGTGGCAAAGGCCCTACTGGTTGGATGCCCCAATTCATGAGCTCAACTTGGATCAAGTACTGGATTCCAAGAAATGTATGGAAGAACTTAGGGCTAAAATAGCCAAGAGAGTCAACGAACTTTCAGTTGAGGGATCTGCTTCACATTTAGCTTCTTCTGCAAAATTTGTTCGAGACATTGATCTCAATGTTGCTATCCCTGATGCAATATAAGCTTTTGTTCACCCTGGCATTCCTTTATAATTCGGTTAGAGGAGGGTTTGGGCTACTTGTTTTATCATGAATGCTTTTCTTTGTGCGACATTTGATTCACTGGTATATTGGTTCATCCATATGCCTGACTATCATGTCATTTTGGTTTGGTTGGCACCGTTGAAAACAAATATTCCTAGGTGTTTTATCTTTGTGTTATTGTTTTAAATTAAATAAACAAACTTTCCTCCAAATGCTATAATAGTTGTTTATCCTTATATGTGCCATATAATAAATGTATAAAACTACGTATTTTGCACGTGTTCCCCACATATTGTGTCGAACATTTTTTTGAAATTTTTTGTGTCGGCTAGTTCGTGTCATGTCACGTGTATGCGCTTCTTAGACTACTACTTTGATTGAAACAATTCATACCATTCAGGTAATTATATTTTTTTCTTGTGTTGAATCATCTAATTGCCCTTATAACGTCTCTCTTGCATCTTTAAAGGTCAAGTGGACATTAAATATGCCAACCACTATATTTAATGTCATTAACGTCGGTTAGGTTTGTAAGATTTACATAATTTGAAAAACAATGCGTAATTTTTATTGTAAAAAGGAAAAATCATTGGAATTATGTGGGAAGAGTGGGTTGCCCTTATCCTATAAATTAGGTCAATTACTTCCTAAATTTCTCTCAAAGGAAACCCAACTTCTCGTTTCTCCTTAAAAAAAATTTCCATGGCGAGGAAGATGGCCGGAGGTCGCAGAAAGATTGAAATGAAGTTGATTCCTTCAAAATCTGCTCGACAAGTTGCCTTTTCAAAGCGCCGATTAGGCATTTTCAAGAAGGCAAATGAGCTATGTATCTTGACGGGTTGTGAGATTGGTATTGTTGTCTTCTCACCTAGGGGGAACGCCTTCTCATTTGGCCATCCTTCTGTTGACACAAAAGTACAGAGGTCCCTTTACCAAAGCCCCATGTCCGCTGCTATAGATCAGGATTCTCATGGATCTATTGTTCCTGCACTCAGCCAAGGGTACACTGAGATGTGTAGACAACTAGGAGCAGAGAAGAGGCGAGGAAAGGAGCTTAAGGAGAGTGTGATGAAGTGCCAAAGGCCCTACTGGTTGGATGCCCCAATTCATGAGCTCAACTTGGATCAAGTACTGAATTCCAAGAAATGTATGGAAGAACTTAGGGCTAAAATAGCCAAGAGAGTCAACAAACTTTCAGTTGAGGGATCTGCTTCAAATTTAGCTTCTTCTGCAAAATTTGTTCGAGACATTGATCTCAATGTTGCCCCTGATGCGATATAAAGCGGTGGGCTGGCCGAAGAGGATGGTTTGGGCTAGTTGTTGTTTATCATGAATGCTTTTCTTTATGCGACAGATTAGTTGGTATATTGGTTCATCCATATGCCTCATTTTGGTTGGGTTGGGATGGTTGAGAACAGATATCCCTGGGTGTTTTTATCTTTATGCATTTTGTTTAAAATTAAATAAACAAACTTTCCTCCAAATGCTATTTGATTAGATACTAGATACTCAATAATCTGATCTCATCATTGTTGGTGTTGAATAATGTAGTCATTGAAGATGGTTTTTCTTTTCTTTTTTTAAATAATTTTTAATTCCTGTTTTTTATTAGTAAAGAAGGTTTTTTTTTCCTTAATTTGTATATTGTTGTCCATCGCTAAGAAGCATGGACACGGACATGAGATACGACACAAACACGAAACATGTCCGGAAGGTTTAAAGAGTGTCAGTGTCCGGCATGGACATGACACGGATACGCTAACTTCTTAGAAGTGTCCATGCTTCTTAGGTCTAGAGTTGTGGCTCTAGTCAATATCAAAGGTCAAAGCACACCTTTCACATGTCAAACTTTTAAAAAATAAAAAATCTATTGACTATATGGGATTCTATGTTTTGTTTTGATAAGTGGAACTGTGTCCCAGGGTCCTTTGGGCCCTCCCCAAGAGCGTGAGCCCGAGAATCAAGTGACTCCCCCTAATCGCCTGATCCGGGCAGGGATTCTATGTACTTATCCAAAACAAAAAAACAACCCACCGTGTGTCCTTGACACGCCAGCACTGTGTGGGCCAAACATGTCATGTTCATGATGATGTAATTAATTGCCAATGACATGTCATGGGTCCTTGAAATGGTCTATACAAGAAGTGAGTTATTTTTCTTGTCATTTTAAAAAATATTTATGTAATTGATTCTTTTAAATGGTTATGAGTTTAATGTGCAATTGTAGTAGAGGATGAGTAGACTATCTTAGATGCAATTTGTTTCCCCAGTAACTACCTCTTAGAAATGCAAATTCTTGGCTTGGTTGAATCTAAAAATTACTGGGTTGTTTTGGAAAATAAAAAAGAAGAAAAAATTAAAAAAGAATTTACATTGGTCTTAACTTCTTATGCTCAGTGTTATTGGGATTTATAACAATGTATAGAGTAATGTAATAAATTATTTAGCAATTCAAAGAAACCTCATCTTCAATAGCTTAAGTTTGTTTCCAGCATTATTTTCTTCACTTTATTAAATTTTCTCAAATGTTACAAGGTTTGACAACATGAACATCACTTCTCATTGGAGTTGCCCAAGTTTGAAATCCAACATCCACATGCATGTAAGGAAAGTCCTGAAATGTTGAGAACATTAATTATTAGGTTTTGAAAATTAGCGTAGTGTAATTTTTGGAGTTCAAAATCAGGCTACATTACTAGATTCTTTTTTTGGTGGGTTACAATTACTAGATTCACTTCAAACCTACTCCACCATTATCACATCACTCTGATAGCAGATCTTTGCAGTGAACAGGTTTACTTTTATGATCACACGTGTCAATGTAATCAATTGAATTATCTAATGACTTTGAGTCATTTCCTTTCTGTTCTGAACTGATCCTAAGAAGTGTTTACAACTTTCCTGCCATAACAATTTTGTCCACACATTCATAGCTTTATATTTGTGTGTGTGTGTGTGTGTGAAGACATGCTTAATTGAGTTTTGAATTTTAAATTAGTGTGGGACTACCCAGTGTTTGCCCCAATTGTTCGAGGGTTCTGGTTGGGAAAAGATTGGATACAATTCAAACTTTTATGTTATTTACACAAAACGGCTATTTGCATATGCTAACCCTTGCTGTCATGCTTGGCAGCCAGTGCTTTTGTCATTGCATTAAGTAATACCCCGTTGTAGATAAAGAAATAAATGAAAAATTAATGTCACGGCATGAAGTGAATGAGTTAGCAAGTGACAGATCACGTACAACTTTTATTAGAATGAAGGTATGGTCTTTACTGCACCTTATTATTTTGTAACACCAAATCCCATAAAGTTTTAGGCAATTACATGTTTGTCCCTATTCATCGTTTCCGTGCTTTAGCAAGTGACAGATCATGTACAACTTTTATTAGAATGAAGGTATGGTCTTTACTGCACCTAATTATTTTGTAACACCAAATCCCATAAACTTTAGGCAATTACATGTTTGTCCCTATTCATTGTTTCCGTGCTCATATGAACTGAGCTTAGGATTACTTAGACTTAGTTCATCATTTAATATGAGCTTTAGAACAAAGCTTGTTGAGCTTAGAGTGTTTGGTAAGTGAACAAACATGAATGAGTCTACAAGTGACAAATTCTACGTTGTTTTGTGTGGCTAGAGTATTCATATAACAACGTATCTAGCAATTTCCGGAATTACACCATTTATGATTTTTTTTTTCTTTTCCCAATTGTGCTTCCTTTGTTTTTGTTGCTTCTTTTTCTCCTGAAAGATGCATGGTTTTGCATCAAATACCACTTGAAATTCCCCATGTTCAAACCCTAGCACCTATCCTACTCTTGCATTAAATTGAAAGGGAAGTTGAAATATAAGAAAGTTTGCTTTGGACAATTTTATTATTATTATTTTTTTTGGACAATTGAAATTGGGCAAAGGCATTACAATATCCACATCAAATCTGCCCCATTACTAACCTAATCAAACCAAACCAAACCAAGTCTTAAGTCCCATTAAATAGGGTTGGTTGTATGAATCCTTCTTCTCCACTTGACTTCTATCCAAGGCCATTTCGTTAGTCAAATTAAGGAGATTCATATCTCTATTTATTATACTAGTTCATGTCAATTTAGGTCTACCCCTTCCCCTAATACTACTATCAACAGTCACTGTATTGCATCTCTTCACTACTGCCTCTTCTGGTTTCCGTTGTATATGACCAAACCATCTTAATCTATTATCTCTTAACTTATCTTCTATCGGTACTACTCTTACCTATTCTCGAATATACTTATTTCAGTGTGTAGTGGAGTAGGTGAAGGTAATGTGGTAGTAGGTGTAGTGGAGGTGATAGTGGGTTAGGTGAAGTGGAGTGTGTGGTGAAGTGGAGGTAGGTGAAGTGGAGTGTGTAGTGGAGTAGGTGAAGGTAAAGATGGGAAATTCTAACATCTTCTATCGGTACTACTCCTACCTATTCTCGAATATACTTATTTCGAACTTTATTTTTTCTAGTCTTGCCACACATCCATCCATTTGCCCATTACTATTATATGTAAATCTGATAATAGAGGTTTTTTAGTGCTTGCTCAAAAAAAGATAACATGTGTCAATATAATCATTGGTATTTTTTGAGGACTTCATGCTATTATATTATTTCCTCTCATTCTAAACCTTAGGTTGAGATGTGTAGAAATTTAATGTATAAAGAGAAATGATTGTATTATTGATTGTTTGATTTGATTTCTATTACAATGATTCATGATTCCTATATATAGAAGAGGGTGAGTGTGTAGTAGGTAAGGAGTAGGTGAAGTGGAGGTGGTAGTAGTGTAGTGGGTTAGGTTTAGTGGAGTAGGTGAGGTGGTAGTGGTGTAGTGGGTTAGGTTTAGTGGAGTAGGTTTAAGTGGGTGAAGTAGGTGATAGGTTTTAACAAGATGTGTTTTTATTGGGGAGTCTGTTGATTTTGAACACTCTTGACTAGGGATGCAAATGAATGGAGTTGAGTTATTTGTTTGCTTATCTTTCTTTACCGACTTTTGGCATTCTTATGTATTTTTAATCAAAAAATAAAAAAATTTCTAGTCACTACTTTTCTCAACATAGTATTTGATCATGTGGCCAGTTATTCAAGTAATTCACCAAAATTTTGTGAAGTAACCAATGGATGTCATGGGATTTGATATTTTCCAATTATTATGTTCGTTGTAATGTTTCTGCCATTCATTTGTTGTTTGTTTAATGCAACTTGTGTTCATCCATTGCTAGATGATAATGCAGTTGTTGAGATGCCGTTGCAGGTTTAAGATTTCATGCAAAAATGAAACAAAATTGGGAAAGCTGCGGTTGATGCATACAAGGATAAAGCTCATAGCTTGTCGATCTTTGCTACGTTGATTCTCACTGTGGTTTCATGAATTTGTTGGTGCTTCAAAAGTGTCAATGTGCTTACAGTTTGTCTACGTCAAATAAATATTAAATAGATTAATTTTGTTCAAATTTACATTCTGTTACCCCACCTCTCTATGTTAGTGTGCACCTTTTCCCTTTTGGTTGTGTAAGACCATCTCCAACCCAGCGCCTTTTGTTTCATCAAATTTAAATTTGATGAAAAAACCTACATTTTGTTGCTCCAACCCTTTCATCAAATTAGTATCAAATTCAGAATTTCTTAAATCTTTCATTAAATTGAGGATGGATGTATCTTTCATCAAATCACTGTTCATAACTGTTGGAGCTGCAGGTCATTTTCACCACCAGACCATCAGCTGGATGTTCAGCCGAATGTCCTCCCGGATGATCACCTCCTTGCGAAAATTTGTGAAAAATTACACTAGCTAGTCAACCGGCTGGACATCTGCCCGATCGACCAATGTTTTGATGTTAGTCCGTTGGAGTGCGTGATATCAGATGAAGTTTTTACTCAAATTTGTTAAAAAAAATATACAACGTTGGAAATATTATAAGTTACTCTTTTTTGTTACTATTCGCTCTGGAAGACGGTACTTGTATTTTTAAATTATTTCTTAGTTGTAGAATATCCTTTTCTTCATCATTTCCAATGTTAATAACTTTTTATTTTATTTTATATATATTTGATTTTATAGATTTGAATACTCAAACTTTCGAACTTCTGAATATTGAGTAATTTATAAACCAACGGTCTATTGACAATGTATTGTATACAGCATGATGATTTTGTGAATAATTGTTACAGCTTATGTTTTGCAAGGTGAGCTTCAAACTTCTTTTTGTACTGATACATTGAGGGCATTGGCCCCCCGGGAAGGCTGCTCTCGCCTTGCAAACTGCTTCTCAAATGCTCTGATGAATAAATGGATGCTCAAGGCTTGATCTTCCCCGAGAGCCTTTTTATACCAATTCAATGATGTTCTAGCCTATTTCATGATTGATTTGCAGTCCGCAGAAATTGTTACCAAGGATGGTAGCTGATGATTTTACCTTTAAAAATGCCGGAACCATGAATTTTCACCGACTCAACAGGTTAGCTAGCACATTAGAACTATAATTCTTTTTAGACTCGCAGAGTGTTGTACATTTTTCTCAAAGTTTTACTTATAGTGAGGCACCCCAGGCTTGGGCAATTCCGTAACTTGGTTGTTCAAGTTCTTTGGATGTTGAATTTAAATTATCTTCATTTCACGATCAATGGCAGCAAAAGATCTAAAATTTTAAAGCGATGTGTTAGTTGTTTTCTCTTTAACCTTATAGATTTTTGGATTATATGATACAAAATTGTATGTTGTCCCCTCCAAACCTGTAAGAATTGCAGTTAGATGCTATAGTTTTTTTATTTTTATTTTATGAAGTCTAAAAAAGTTTCCTGGTAAACTTATAAAAATTTGGCTTTCGTCATATATATGTTGGTATTTTATCATATTAAATAATATTTTGATCTCGAAGTTGATTAAATAATTTTTGAAATAAAAATAAAAACATGAAACATGTTTGGCTTAAAACTTGAAAGGAATACTACATCTACCAAATTTTGGCTCGATCAAATCGTCTGAATTTGTACTTTCTAATTGTCCGGCCGATCATTTAAGAATAAAAATAATATCCACAATTAATAATAGTAACAACCTCGATTAATAAGTAAAATTCATTAATAAGTAAAATTCAGACAACGGTGTATTAATCATTTTGAAAAGGCGAATTTTATACATGGGCTTGGGACGCTATATATAAAATAGGCTTTTGCTTAAAATTTCAATTTTACCTTTGTCTAAGGTTTTATTTGGCAATTATATGTTTTGGTTAAAAAATTAAAAAATCACTATAATTATGGAAAATTTACCCATAAGTCTTAGTTTCTGAAAAGTTGAACCATTTAGTCCTAAAAGTTTTCTTATGCTCCATTTAGTCCCATTTACACATCAATCTAATGTTCGAAACATTAATTTGATGTTCAAAATCTAATGTTCGAAACATTAATCTGATGTTTGAAACATTGTAATGAGACCTTTCAGTCTATAAGAAAACTTTTAAGACTAAACAGTGTATAAGTTCTTAATTTGGGATTTATTGGTGTATCCCCCATAAATTATTATATTTTTTTTTTCTATTTTTCAATACATCTTTTTATAAAAAATTAAAAAATTACTAAAATAGTTTATTTTCCTAAAGTAAACTCTAGCCCACCCTAGTAATGATACATTTCCTTAATTTTGAAGTTTTAATTGAGCTCTAAAATGATGTGAAAATTCAAAAAAAACAAAAAAAATTCCAAAACTAAAACATCACATCAATTGATGGAACTCACTCTCTAGAGCTTCTTTAGAGTTTATATTTTAGAACTCTTAAATATTTTTCTAGCCCACCCCACCACCAATAAAATCAAATCAAACCCTTCACACGTGTTGATGGTGCTAGGTTTCCATGTCACTAAGATCTCGTTTGTTTTCAGATGTAAAATGGAGGAGATTTATAGTGGGAAAATTAAGTAAAATTGTGTTTGTTTTGATGATAGTTGTTGGTGTAGGAATTGTTAAATTATTTTCATATAAAATAATAAAACAAATAAAAAAATACAAAAACATTAAACATTAATGTTCAAAAAATATGTCCAACATATAAAAAATAAAAAAAAAATTCAAAAAAAATAAAACAAATAAAATAATGATTTTTTACTTAACAAAAAATACAAAAAAATAAACATTAATATTCAAAAAAAATATCCAGCATATAAAAAATTAAAATATCTTGCGGACTAAAATTCTAATACTACATCTACCTCCTCCATCTCAATCCCCCTTCCATGACCTCTCATAATACCAATGGATTAAGAGTCTCCTCCCATTTCTCAAAACAAACATGACACATAGTGAGTCTCACCTCACTATCAATCCCAATCTTCTCCTTATAACCCAAACAAACAGGGCCTAAATAGAGGTATAAATTTGGCCCGGCCCTGCCCATGTCGGGCCTTGCAGGATCCCACCAAAATTCGGACTGAGCTGGCCAAAGAACTAACCCCAGGCCCAGAGATGTTTGGGCCATGCCGGCCTGGTAGACCTAGGCCTAGCCTTGGACTTGAGTGGGCCTGGCTAATTTTTTTTTGTTTTTTTAAATTTTTTTTTACTAAAATTTTATTATTTTCTACTAAAAAAGATACTTAATTTTGAGTGGATCAGGCCTTGAATAGGCCTTAAGCGGACCAATGGATCAGATCCAGAAGTCAAGCTAGGCTTCAAAGTAAAAACCCAAACGTAGGTCCAAGGACTTAGGTCTCGTTTGGGAACCCTCTCTTTTAGTTAAAAAGTCAAAAAATTACTAAATTAGCCAAAAAGTTAACAACCCATACCAAAAAGTCAAAGATTCTCTTTTCTCTCTACTTTTTGCACATCTTTTCGTAAAAAGCTAAAAAATCATCCCAAATATACTAATTTTTTTTAGCTCATATTTTAATCAAATAATCAAAAAATTACTAAATTAATCTCTTCCCAAACGAGGCCTTAAACTGAGCTCGACCCCAAACCAAAACGCGCCTAAACGGATCAAACCCAACCCCAAATCGCAGACAGGCTTCGGACCGCCCACTGGGCACAAATCATTTTTGCGCTGCTACGCCTGATATCACTACCGAAAGCGCCTGAGAGAAGAAGGAAAAAAACAAAAAAATCAGGTATAGAATCATCGATCAGTTTGACACACGCGGAGAGAGGAGAGAGAAAGGTCAAAAATGGCGACGGCGATGGCGAGATCTGCAGTCCGAACGGCACTCCGCGGTGGACCTCGGACTCCAGCTTCTAAGAGAACCTTTGCTTCCTCTGCCCACGACGACGCCAGTATGAACTCTTCACTCTTTCTCACTCCCTCTCCGTATATATATATAGATGTAATTGTTTGTCGTTTATTTATATATGTATGTATAGATTGACAACCTGATTGAATCAAAATCAATTTCGATTCCATGAACCATCATGACTTTAGATTATTCTTAGGGTTGCACTGCACATATGGCTTCTAGGGTTTTCATTTCCTTGCATCGTTGAATCTTTGATTGAATATTTTCAAATAATAAAATTTTATTAATACGATATATCGGTGTTATGATCTCCCCCAAAAAAGAGTTAGATTTTTGAACGGTTGACTTGTTTTGACCAAAGATGATGAGATATATGTTTCTGTCGTAATTTTTTCTAGCAACTTCTAATTCTCTGGTAAATACAGCCCTTTCGATCAATTCTTCACATTTATCTTTAAGGGGATTTTAATTACAAATTTTGAATGGAAGTTTTTGAAGAGTTAGGTATTAGTGCATCACGTTGACCCAGAGTGCTGTAATTTGAATGTATATATAGTAATAATTATGTGATGCTTAGGATACAAAAATGTGTGTTCCCTGAAAATGAAAAGAATAACAATTGCATATGCCGTAGAATTGAATGATGTCCTCATCATATAAGGGTGAAGTATGAAGTTAACTCTACTGTTAGTATCATGTGGTATTTTTGTGTGGTCAGAACTCATTCAATTATTTTATTAAGCACAACTTTATAATTTTAGACATCTGATTGATTTTCAATTTTAGTCTCATCTCCTCCCTCCACCTCTTTTGTGGTGAAAAAAAAAAAGAAAAAAAAAAGGTTTGATTATGCAATTTTGATAAATGAATGAATTGATTCATCATGCTCAGAGGAAACTGCAAAGTGGGAGAAGATTACTTATGCTGGCATTGTCACATGCACTGTTTTGGCAATCTATGACCTTTCCAGGGGCCATCCCCATTACGACGAGCCTCCTGTAAGCTTTCTTCTGAGTTTTGGCCCATCTAAATTTCTCTTATTGGTGTTTTTTACTTTTATATGCAAGTGTTCTTTGTAGTGCCCTCATGCCTAATCGGATATTGAGGATATTATTGCCTTCTTCTTCCAGCGTCTGAATTACTGAAATATGTATTTTGTTTTTTTGTCACACTATTAATTCGTATCCCTTACTAGTCCTAGCTTTGGATGCAGCCATACCCATATCTGCACGTTCGCAACAAAGAGTTCCCTTGGGGTATGTTTTTTATACACTATTAAGGACTTGAATCTAATGTTCATTTGATTTTTATCTTCTTGTATTATTTCAGTTGAGAGAACAATAACTGGATAAATTGATAAAGAGAGGGTTTGATACAATGAGGAAGGGTGCATCTGTTATGCCTTATGCATTATGCATGTTGAACATTTCTGGTCTTGAATTATTGAAAGAGAAATAGAGGATAATTCAATTTAAGCTAGGTGCACAAAAGAACAAGGTGGGTTAAAACAAGATAAAAAATGAATAATTGTGTCAATTTCTTGACAAAGATAAAAATTAAAAAACTATAAACATTTTTTTCCTCCCTTGAGGATGAAATCATACATCCCCCCCCAATGCTCATTTGATTTTGTTTTAATGGTGGTGGTGGTGGTTTTTTTGAGCCCCAACACTACTGAGTGTGGGCACGCATGGGCATTAACACTTTAATTTGTTGATTTTTTATGACATGCAGGTCCTGATGGCCTTTTTGAGCATAAGCATCATCATCATTGATCCTTGAAGGCCAACATCTTGGAGATGTATCTAGGAATAATTGTTGTTTAGTTCGTTCATCCTGTGTCATCTGGAAATTTCCCAAGTTGGAGACCTCTATGAATGTTATTATTTGTATGTGGGGTTTTTCATCCAGTGTGTTTCTTGTTATGCCACTTCGCTTTTTATACCCTGTTTGCTGCCAAATAAGGTTTACATTAATACTTATAATTTCGAATTGTATGGTTATGAAAGTGTTCTTGATGTGCAATTTGTCAAGCATTAATTCCTGCTTGTAGGTAGCAATTTCTTAAGGTATTCTGCCTTGCCTATACCTCTCATTGGGCATCATGCCTCACTGGATATTGATTTGCAAGTATCATGGATTTTTGTCTTTGTTAGATCTTCATTTTTTACACTAACTAAATGTGTGCATTGTGAATAAGATGGGATTCGTGTGAAGATTGACTGTCCGTTTGTTTTTCGAGTTACACCTCCAGACTGGACTAACAGTGAGCTCCTCCTCCCCAAGTTCATGTTTGTTTTCTATTTTGGCCAACGAAGTCACAGTCTCAACGGACTCTGAATCCCGTTCAACGAGCAGATTAGCATAGGTCTAGGAACTTGGTATTAGAGATGAAGCCGTTGGTATTACAATGTGAAAGATAATTTTGCCCATAACAAGATTTAACCACATCATCTGACTCAACGGTATTTTATAGTTTTCAAAATTGAAATTTGCAAGAAGAAAAAAAAATCGTGTTGATGGTGATGATCGGCGTTGTTGACGGTGATGATCGGCGTCGTTTTGGTGATCTCGTTCTCACTCTTCGTCAGTGTTATCAGCAAAGCTCTGGTGATGGATGGAGGCAAACCTCAGTTTTTTTTCTTTTGTTTTTTGAACAGAGAAGGCAAAGCTCTTTTCTTTCTTTTTTTTTATTTTTTATTTTTAATAGAGAAGGCAAAGCTTTGCTGATCATGAATAAAGCAACATTTAATTGAATAAAATTTTCAATACACTGTTTTAAAACCATGGGTTGGTTTTGAAAACCATGGGCTGATTTGATTTTTTTTTTCTCTCATTATTTCATAATTATGTTTTTTTAAATAATTTAATATAAGAAAAATGGTTTGGACCCCTACAGGGAGCACCCCCACGGCCCTTTCTGGCATGTGATTGGTTATTTATTTATTTATTTTTCCCTTTCAATCACCAACCCCCATGTGTGTGTGGGGTAGTGGGAAAAGGGGGTCTCCATCACTTCCCTTAATATAATAATATTTTTATAAAACATAATTTTTAATATTAAAATATATTACAAACAAATACAATTTTTTATAATTCACTCACTAACAATTGCCAAATTTGATAGTAATGCAACAAGGGTATTTGTGGAATTTATTAGTTAATTTTTTGATTAATCTCCAAACAAGAGCTTAGGGCGGGCTCACCCAACCTAAATAAGACTTGAGCTTGACTCAAATTTATGTATTAAAACCTGGCACGCTTGTTAGCCCGTTAAAAGTAGGCAGTTGGCCTGATTGTTAGGGGTGAGCATGGTCCGGATTGGATCGGATTGGGATAAAATCAGGATCAATTCGTTATCTACGGTTCCTGAAAAATTAGAACCAATCCAATCCGTTTAAATCGTGAAATCAATCCGGACCAATCCATTTAAATAAGGATTAGATCAGTTTAGGACCACGAATTTATATAATTAAATAACAAAAATATATATATATATATATATAACACTTTATTTTCATAAAAATATAAATATAGCACCATATTAGTTTCACAATAGTAACATGTCTTTTCATAATAGCGACAAACTGTTCTAGAATTTAAACAACCATAAAGAAACTAGTTCCACCAAAAGTATTTAGACCATTACAAATTAACACTAAAAACTAGCAAACAAAAGTAATAAAAGAAGATACTATGCAAGTTTAGGTTTGGATTTAAGTTTTATATGAAATAAGAGAAGATACTATGCATGAGGGTGTATAATAAAAATATAGACTATTTGTATACGGTCCGGATCGGTTCCAATCCGGAACCGTGAGATTCAATTCAGAACCAATCCGTGAACTACGGATTTTATCCGGAACCGAACCACGGATTCAAAAAACTAATCCAAACCTACTGGATTGGACTGGACTGGATCGGATTACGGATTTCACGGATTCCTTGCTCAGCCCTACCCATGAGGATCCTGTTTTTTTTTTTTTTTTTTTTTTTTTTTTTCTCCTTCAATCACCAACCCCCATGTGTGTGTGAGGTAGTGGGAAGAGGGGTCTCCATCACTTCTGTTAATATAATAATATTTTTATAAAACATAATTTTTAATATTAAAATATATTACAAACAAATACAATTTTTCATAATTCACTCACTAACAATTGCAAATTTGATAGTAATGCAACAAGGGTATTTGTGAAATTTATTAATTAATTCCACTATTATCTCTCAAAACAAATAAAAATTATTGCTAATCCATTGATTATTAAACAAAAATAAATTTTCTTAATCCTTTTACTAACAATTTTTTCATTAATAATTCTCTCACTAACAATCTTACCTAATCTACCTCCCATAACAAATGGATGTAGAGGTCTCAAACATGTGCAAAGGTTGGAGATCATGCATGGTCTTTATAGATATGTGGAAATGAAAGACGTGAATTACTTGGCAATTCCGAGTCAACGCAGCTGTCAGCCCACACATTGAGGAATTGTTTGGGATGCTACTAAAATAGCATTTTTTTGCCTATTTATTTTTTTGTCACATTTTTTTTTTTATGAAAAGATAAAAATTATTAAAATAACTTATTCCAATATATACCGTACCGTTATCACCACTACCACTACTACATCCTTGTCATTGTACTATTTTCACTGCCATTATTATCATTTTTCGCTACCATTATCATTAGAGAAAATTAATCTAAGGTCCCTCTTTCATTTTTAGTAATGGAAAAGATCCACAATATTACTTTTTGATGTCTAAAGTTCCCAAACCCACACCCATATGTCATATCAGAGAAATTTGACTCTCCCTCTGTTTCTGATCTTCATTCTATCAAACCTCATTTACGCAAGAGCACTTCCACTTAGACTTCCCACAATGTTTCAAGTGGCTTTTCAAATTAGCCAACACCGAGAAGCTCTTCTTGTTGCAGCGATTGCAAGAGTACATCTTCAAACAATGACTTCTCTTGAAGTAATTCTTCACACAAATTGTTGATTTTAATGGTCTAAACTTTTTATGCAATTTGTTCCGATTAAACCCTATGAAAGGACACGAAGACTAAGTCTTCCTCCGGCTAAACTTCGACGAACACCTCTCCAGTTTTGCCAGAGCCTCCGGCGTCTTGGATTGGTTCCCGTGGGCTCACATGTGCATCCGAAAATTCGCATCGCGCTTGAATCCTTTCCCACAAATTTTGCATAAATGAATGTGCTTTGCAAGAAGCTCCACCGCATCGAGCTCTATGATCTCCCAATCATCGCTTCCAATCTCATCATTCATCTTTTCGTCATCCACCTTCAAAGTCATCACACTTTTTTCTCGCTCATAATCATCACATCCATGGAAGTTTTTATATCAAAACTGCTTAAATTCTCTAAAATTTTCAGATCTGGTCTTGCGTTGATTATCGAGGTCAGATTTTCTGATCCGAGAGGGTTTGGGGAGGTATGATCGAAGGGAGGAGGGAGAGAAGGGCGCTGATTTAGGGCATTGGTGGTGCGAAATGTATGAATTTGAGCAATTTATTTGTAGTAACTTTTCAAATCAATAGAAAACCTATTTTCTCTAGGTTTCAGTCTCTGGTCCAAAATTTCTCTGGTCTAGAATTTTCTTTGATGAGCACTTTACTTTGGTTGTGTACTATTAGTATATATATTACACTTCTCATTCTTTTTATTCTATTCAACTGATAAAGGATTTGATTGGTAAATGATTTAGAATTTTTTTTGGTTTCAATTTTCTCTTGTACAAGATTTTGAATTTTCTCTAGTAAAGGATTTGAATTTTCTCTGGTTTCACAGAGAAAGGATTTCTACATAAGCAAACAATTTTGTTTAGAGAAATTTCAATTTTCTCGATAGAGAAGGAAAATTTCTCTAGAGAGGAGAGAAGGCTAGAGAAATTCTTTGGAGAGTGGGTCAGAGAAATTCTTTGGAGAGTGGGTCAGAGAAATTTGAAAGTCCAGAGAAATTTTGTTTCTTAGTTGTACTTAGTGCAATAATTTTGTACATGATTTGTCTGGTGTGCACATTTCTCTTTGCATCAGTGCTGGTGGTAGTGTTGCTGTTTTGCCCTTTTTTTTTTTTTTTTTTTTTTTTTCTTTTTTTTTTTTTTTTTCTTTCTTTTTTGAGTTAAAAACCATAACTATTAGTTCTTTACATAATCTAGAAATTTCTCTAGAGAGAAACAGAGAATTTCTCTGAGTTGAAGAGAATTTCTCTGGTCCAGAATTTCTCCGGGAAGTCCAGAGAAATTCTCTAGATGAAATTTCTCTAGATCAAATTAAGAGACCTTAAACATTATGAAAATATTAAATTTCCTTTATGCTATAAAATCTTAATGCCAGGGATCCTAAAAAAAAAATACCCTTATCATTATTGTTACAAGCATCATCACCACCATTTTACAACAACCACTGCTATCACTATCACCCCCATGTATCTGCAATACAGCACCCCACCATAGGTATCATTCATCTACCATCATTACAATGTAAAAAGTAAAAAAGAAAAATTTTAAACTTTAAATTTTATTTTGTGCATATTAAATAACTTGCCGGGTAAATTACATGACTTTCTTGAGGTATGAAAAAATATAATAAGTTTTATCATTTTAGTATATTTATATTAAATTTTTGAGATAATCATAATAAAAAAAAATTAGGATTTGACTTTGGTAATAAAATAAATTTTGAATTTTCAAATTTATTAATTTAAATTTAAATTTAAATTTTTTAATTTTAATTTTAATTATTTATTTATTTTTGTTAACTACAATTGTCGAAAAAATAGTATTTTAATTATTAAACTCAATGTAATTATAAATAAAATGTTTAAAATACCCATTAATAACTAAAATATTAATTTTTTGTCAATTTTATGTAATGAAAATAGACAAATGTTTTAGATTAAAAACAAATTAAAAGTTTAGAATTTAAATTAATAGAATAAAAAATTCAGAATTTATTTTGTTACAAATGTCAAATCTTGTATATATATTTTTTGTACTTTACCTAATTTTTAATTCAAATAATTCATAATTATTTTTTTATCAATAATTTATGATTCACGTAAATAAAAAAAATTAAATAATTACTTTTTAAAAATTTAAATATGCAATTTTTTAAAAAAAATTTATTCTTATATTTTCACATTATTTGTATTAGTTATTTATACTTAGATGCTACTAAAAAGAAAAATTGATATTATGGTGTTAGTAAAAATTATGCCCACTTCTAATCGATAGGATTTGAACAACAATTTAAACAAATAATTGAACAAGATCAATCAAGTGACTGTGTATTTGATTCAAATTGTCTTAAAAGTATAGGGATTTTTTCAGAACAAATTACAATCGGCAAAAGAAATGAAGTAAACAAAGAGGAATTTCATAATGAAACTACTTAGAGTTCACAAAGTTATCAAGTACGAATTACAGAATGAACTACTCCTAAACTGAGAGAAAACTATTTCTAAATACAAACTAAGGGCGGATTTGGCATAGTCTAATAAAGATACAAAAGTCAAAAAAATATTAAAAAAATCAAAAAATTATCACTATTCACAAAAAAAAAATATAAAAAAAAAATAAATTTATACAAAAAAAAGTACAAGTCAAGTTAAACTATTGTAATGAAGTGATGTGTTGTTTGTAGACTGCAGTGATGGTACAAACAATCAAGCGGATGCATTTCTTACGTCACGATACACAAGACAATGTTATTGGGCCCGTGGGGGCCCATCACAGGCCCCGTTATGATAATCTGAACCGTTGAATGTGTAGAACTCGTCGAGTACTATATGCTTGTAAAAAATCATGTTGACCAGATATCGATAACTATATGATCAAATCAGTTTTGTATAAAAAAATGGACGGTGAACAAATTAACGGTTGACAAAAAACTAATCCGATTAGATAGCTATCGATATTCGATCAATGTGATTTTTTATAGGCAAATAATACTAGATGTGTTCTACACATTCAACGGTTCCGATTATCAAAATGGGACCCGCAGTGGGCCTCCACGAACCCAACAGTACCCGTGAGGCCTCATCCTATATACATATATGTTCTAAAGTTATCACCATTTTGAAAGCAATCTGTACCGTCCTTTAATCAGCACTCTCAGTGCGCATAGAACAGAGGGGTAATAATGTAATTTTTCTATTTTATACAATATTTTAACATACAATTTTTCATAAAAGTTAAAAAGTTATCCCAAACAACCATATTTTATTCTTCTATTTTTTAATTCAAAAAGTAAAAAAGTGCACTTATTTAGAACACTTCAAACAACCCCTAAGTGTTGTTGTTTTGTGTATGTAACAATCCAGATTTTTAATTATTCTGTAAAATTTATACTAATAAGGGGAATATAATTATTTTAAAGAATTAGGGCCAAAATGTAATTATAGGAAATTAATGAGATAAGTATAGACTTGAGAGATTTAAATCCAAATCTGAGGGAGATTGTCGTGGACACGTGGTAGGTAATGACAGGGCTTGCCTCCCTATAAATGAGAGAAGATCAAGATCAGTGCAAAAGAAAAAGAAAAAAAAAAAAAAGGAAAAAAAAGAAAAGAGAGAGAAAAGAGAAGAAAAACGCAAGAATAGTGGAGATAGGAAAGTAAGAAGTAAGAAGGTTTGTGATAGTGAAAAGTAAAGGCTAAGGGTTAATATTGTAACAACTCGAAAATTTAAGTTATCCCTTAAATTTTATACTAGTATTATGATTGTATGTGATAATATATTGTTAAATAAATGATAATAAATACAGAATCTAATTTGGCATTGGATTATCAAATATGAGATTAATTAGGGATTATTATTTGATGCCAAATTAACAGAAATATAGAATAATAATACTAGTTGGGCCAAATTAAAGTTAAAGATAATAAATAAATAAATATAAAAGTACAAAATAATAATAATAATAATAATAATAATAATAATAATAATAATAATGGGTGTGGTAGTAAAATAAATAATTAATTTTCTGTTGGTGTACGATAGAGTGTAATTTAATTAAAAATTAATTTATTTATATAGTTATATTAGAAAATTGAGTCAAAGCGTAATTATTTTAAATATTTATTAAAGATAAGTATAAATCTATATAATTTATTAATCAAATCTGGAGAGGATACGCGCTGGCCATGTAGTCAATGTTCCTACCTCCCTATTTAGGGAGGAGGTGATCAAGTGGAAGAAAAGGAAGGAAAAAAAGAGAGGAAGGAGAAGGGAAAGAAGCGAAGGAAAAAATAATGGAAGTCGAGAGGGTCTTTAATAGTGGAAAGAAAGAGTGAGGTATTAAAGTTAATGTGAGTTATATTATACCTTAAGTTACCATAATATATTTTACGTATGTTTTGACTTACCATAATTTATTTTATACAAGTTATGTTTTATAAATTATTATAAACTATATTAATATTTCAGTTACGTGGATTAATTTCTAAACTCTATTTGTTAAAATGAAACGTATGGATATGTTTGTTTAATTTTTAATGAATATTTGACTATAACCTTATAAACAATTATGTTTTGTAAGTACCACCACGAAAGTTTCACGCCTTAGGGGACTTAAATAACCATTGGCCTCAATTTGGTTACCTTGTTGCCCTCTGTTGTCATGGATCCATTGACCCTCTGATTTCTGGTGTAGAACAAAGTGCTGTGTGGAGATAAGTACTACACTATTGTGGGAGCCACCTCTATAATCCGTACGAGCCACCTCTTGAATCCGTACCTCTGTTCTGACTGTTACTCATGTAACCTCTGTTCCGTTCTGTTCGGTACCGTAGTTATGGTTATTTATTTACATAATCTCAGTTTTGCTACTTAAATGATTATTTGCTTGACTAAGTTATTTTAAATATTTTAGTTACATAACTATCCATGGTTATTTTGTGTCCCTTATACTTTTGGTATAATATTTCTTACTTTGTCATGTGCTTATAGCTGTTTACCAATTTTCAGGAAACAATACAATTCAGAAATAACTTTTGGAAAGTTTTAGAAGTGGGGCTGAGGAATAGACAAACACACCACTTTTATGATATTTTTATATGTAAATATCGACCTTTTTGGTCAATAAATTTTATAATAAAAATAGAAGTTCCGATGATTATTTTGATACCTACACTTAAATATTATTTCCGCTCGCGTTTATTAATTTGTTTAAGAATTGGCCGGAGGTAACTTCAGTTACTGGCCATTACGATACTTAACCCTTGGGTACGGGGAGTGGGTTGTGACAAATATTAAGGTGAGTTATATTATACCTTGAGTCACCATAATATATTTTACATATGTTTTAACTTACCATAATTTTTTTTATACAAGTTATGCTTTATAAATTATATTAATATTTCAATTACGTGGATTAATTTTTGAACTCTATTTGTTTAAAATGAAACCCATGGATATGTTTGTTTAAATTTTAAAGAATATTTGACTATAACCTTATAAACAATTATATTTTGTAAGTACCACCACGGGAGTCCCACGTCTTGAGGGACTTAAATAACCATCGTGTAGACTGCCCCGAACTCCGTTCTGCGCGCAAGGGCGCGAATCTTTGTTCTAGCTACTACAGTTCGGACTCATGCCACGGTTCTGAATCTAATCTCACAAAGTGCAATGTAAGACTGATAAATCACCAAAGAGTCCAAATCCGGCAAATCGTTTTGGAAAATCAATTTTAATAAAAAAGCCCCAAACATGGACTGCTTTGCCAGATTTCAGAGTTGCTACCTAAATATTTTGTTTTGCGAAATTTAGGAAACCCTGACTCGTGCCTAAGGCCACGTGTCCGTCATCACCAAAGTTGCCTCGGCTCGGGAACTTAGGTATGAGAGGGGAAGGTCATGCAATGAGAACCTCCGCTCGCCCGATCAAAGGATCGGCCTCTATTAACATGATATGTTATTTTTGAAAACACATGCGTTCTTATTCCAGTTTATTAGCTAGCTTACTATGTAATGCGCACAGCATACAAGTATAGACTAAATTGCAAGAATTGGAACGAAACATATCATGTTTGTTTTTGAAAATGATTTGAAAGTGCTACTCGCAAGTAGGCTAAGACGCAGATTTGCCACCCTTAAGTGGGCTTAGAAAACATGATTTGCCACTTCAAGTGGACTTAAAACACACATTTTGATGAATTGTTCCAATTCAAGCAACGAAACCTTCATCCACAGGCATTCAGATAGTTTATCAGTTAAGCAAATAGCCTCATGACAAGCATACTAAACATGGTAGTCACTTACATACATGCAAGGATGCTAAAGCGTAAACACTCACAGTGTACTCTGAGCCAAAACAGAAGCTAGTTAGTAATCAATGCATGATTTTAGCTATGTCAACAATTGTCATGACCCAAACCCGGCCCTATGGGTTTAGCACCGTAACCGGCCAGTAATCCGAGATTACCAAAGGCCTGCAGAACAGTAACACAGTAAAACAGAGTACAGGGCCTGGCGGAAGCCAATACAGTAATTAAACAATGTCCAATGAGATGTGACAGTCTGTATGCCAAAAAGATTTTTCATGCATTTACATATACAAACAGTACAGCCTATACAAAATTTATAGTCACACATTACAGGGACCTAATCCCTTGATAACAGTACAGTTAGCAGTTAACAGTCTATACAGTAATCCAAACAGTATGGAGACAAACGGGGGAAAAACAAGACACCCCAAAGCCATAGCATGGCAACTCGGAACCTCTCAGTGAGGCACAAAGGCTGGCTGACCAAAACTAAGGAGTTAACCCCACGCTCCTAGCTCCGATCTGGTGTGCCTGAGCCACCTACATGTATATATAAACAGTGAGCTAAAGCCCTAGTGAATAACATAATGCGTAAAGAGGTTTTAGAAATTGAATGTCCTTACGGTAATGAAAAACAGTTCAATTCAATCAGTATTTTCAGTTGTTCAGCGTACAGTAAACAGTCATATGTGTACATCCATTAGCATAACAGTAACAGCAGGTCTTTAAAGACCGAACAGTAATGATGGCCATCAGTCAGTAAACAGTAGTGGCTCACTATCGAGGTAGAACCGAACAGATGGATCTCTGTGTACTTGCGACAGAGTAACGAGTCCAAACATAACTAACCAGTAGGTACTAAGATGCCCACAGTAACAGTTCAGAAATAAAGGGAACATGAGCGATTCGACTCAAAGGTTCGTTGCAGTATAAAATAACCAGCCTTCACCGTTGACAACAGTGTACAAGTTCTATGTCTATTCTAAAAGATGCAATCTCAGCAACTTTGAAACATTAAATTCCTTAGATTACACTAACGTAAATATACTCAACAGAGTATCAGAAGGACCGGTTTTCTAATATGAATACCGTAAGCATACGAGCGTGCGTCCCCAGTCCGCCAACCGCGTACCCATCAGTTAACATCACACTAAGCTACGGCGAGAATTGGATAGTAACAACCTTAACAACCCTAATTTTGCCTCGGTGTGTTCTCAATCTTATATCTCATGATGCCTTAACAGGAGTACTAGTGCAGAATGGACCTTAATCAGTGTGAGGGATATGCAATACGATAGCAACCAGATATGTAAAGGAATATGATGGCTTCAGAAAAACAGAGTCCCGCTCGAGCGCCATGCCTGTCACTCTCGGACCACACCAATGCCCGTCAGATGCTCGACATGCTGCAAACTAAAGATGGGGTCACCCAACGCAAGAATTAAGGTGTGCCAAACTTCACAGTGTTCACCAGAGTTAAGACATTCTGCTTTACACACCAGAAACAATACACCCGCACCGAAACGGACGGTACTGTAACCTAATACTATCAGTTTACTGAGTTTACTATGGTCGAAACTGCATTCATCAAGAGCCCCGCTCGAACGCCTGCTCGAGCTAGTGTAGACAAGATGGACTCCGTCTTCAGTGACCGCAGTCTCCAAGTCCAACTGATGCCACATGCGCAACTATTAGAATATCTATCGACGCGACTGCCAAAACAGGTGCAAGGATTAGACATGATGCGCCCGAAATACATGCCGTGCTCGGAAATTCCCAATGCTTAAACATGTGAAGATGAGCATCGGCATCAGAGTAAAGCGGATAAAAATAACTTTCTATGCCCCTCTAAACATTTGAATCTAGGGCAGCTGCGTTAAGTTTAAGAGTGCGACCCAAAACATCATGGGGAACACACAACCAAGATGTCTAGACGATCTACCTGAGAGAGCTGCAGAACTCAGAGATACTCGTAAATAGCCAGAATATCAAAAACCGAATTCCTTCTCTGAGTACTCATTTTCTGAGTGAACATAAAAGTCACTTCTATAAAGAACACACTTAATGGAATATTAATATGCAAATCGTGCAAAGCTCAATTTTTGCGCACAGAGACATCAAAGAACACTCAAGGGGATGAATATGGAATCTCAACAAACACCCCAATTTCAAACCGAATTCAAATCATTTTCTGTGACAGAATACTATTACTCATGCAACCGACTTTGCAGACATGTGAATCAGATGATCTGTGTGATTAGATCATTCCATAATTCAAGAAGCCCTTTAATGCTGTTTCAAAAGACGAAGTCATATCATGAACTACAACACCCCTCACACCCACTGGAATGCATACTACTCAAGCCACTGAAATTGCAAAATTTAGGCATATGAAATGGCTTACAGCTATACAAAAGCAACTGCTCAATAAGTAATGACTATATGGACACATGAAGGCAGAACAAGACAGACTCTGAGACAAGCATTTTTTACAGTTTATGACATGCCCCAAACAGCAAGCAAAGATAGGGCGTAAAATGGCATACCAAAACGCCAGCTTAACATGATGATTAAATGAAGTCAACTCCACAGCTGCTTAGTCCCCAAACATGTTAGTGGGCCCATCAACAACATGAAGAGGGCCCAAAATATGCCACATTTTACAGTTCATGGCAGCCCCGAAATCAGGTAATGCACAAACAAATGCAGAAATGCAATGCAAAATTGCAGGCTCCAAAAAAGTGGCACCCTTCAAAAACTAAGATAGTAACATCACTCAGATGAGTATGACCGAGAAAGTATATTACTCAAATAGAGCATAATTCATGAGTACGTGAACAAGAAATAAAACTACACCATCAACTGATAACACCAAACTTCAAATGTTACTAATGTTACAATGCAGACGGGTCCAAAATTGCAACAGACCTCTAACAATCATGCTAATTTCGACCCAAGGACTTACCACAAAAACATGAACAGCAAACTCATCAATGATTAGTTCTAGCAAATGCTGAGCAGCTATTGAATCATGGCATAAGAAACAACTTGACACTACAAGAAAACAACTCATTAAGATGGATGCAATGATCTACACTCTAGGTGTAGAATTAGAAGTTGAGAGAGCTCAAATATGCAATCTCCTCAACAATTTCTTCAAATTCCAAACAATTCACAAGCAAAATTGAGAATGAAACAAACTCCTCAAGTCTCTCTCTCTTTAGGTCGGCTAGAACAAGAAGAAATGGCTGATGAAATGTTCCTCTCAAGTGTGCACATAAGGCTCAGTGTGGTGTATTGAGTGGGCCACTAAGGGTGGCAATTTGGTAAATAAGCCTAACTCTTTAATAGCTTATTTAATCATATATTTAATACATACCTAATCACTTTTTGCATATGAAAACGTGTCAGCACATAAAAGTACAATTAATTTACTTATGAGTGGGAGATCATAAAAACTACGTAACCAATTTCCCGTTCGGCCGCCCGATAAGGCCTCTACAATTATAGGGTCCCCTTCACAAAATTTATAAAACTTTGACGACAAGCACATTCTACTACCAAATCATATGTTGTCAATCAGAGTAAAATAATGGCAGATGTGGCACTCAACAAGACATAATATTATCCTCAACTCTCTCAGTGGTATCATTTATCTCAGTTTACATTCATGCGCGTCTAAAACAGATCGCAGTCAGTTCAACACACAAGCAAATACCATTTCGATAGTTCAAGTCTAATTCTCAAGGATCAGTTATCAGTCATTATCAGTTCCAGTTTTAATGGACTAATCGGCTGATGTTGAATGTGAATGCATATTGAAGCCAGGTATGACATCAAGACTTCAAGCTTGCATCTTACATCCAGATACCAAGAGCAAAAACGAGAGGTTGGTGCGCTCAAACTCAAAAACAATTGCTTAGATTTGCCGAACAACATGCAAAGAGAATGTACACATATATACTAAAAAATAAGTGCTACTTGGGCTATCTATAGATAGTGTCCTAAAGTGAATGCTTTAGCTCTGATGTACAGCATGTATTCGAAACGGTCTCGTACTTGAATAAAATTCGAATTGTCTGATGTAATTTGAGCCATATAGAAGATGCACCGCTGACCTAGGTGCATGCAAATACAGAGCCAGAAAATGCCCGACAAAAGAATGAATGACTGCACGCCTTTAAACAGTAAGTTAGGAACATAATCGAGGAACGATTATCACCCTCACTTTGCTAATATACATAACCAGCATCATATTAGCTAGGCAATATATATGTCCTAACGGAAGAGAAGAAAGGATATGTGGTGGAAGCAGTTGGTAAGCACACTTGTATCACACACCACTGGCACACTATATTACACTGAAGGACATGACCTTCCATAGACTGGTAGGAAATTAGGAAAAACCGTAAATGAAAATACGCTTGCCTCATAGACGGTCGAGCTGCTATGATGTTGATCTTGAAAAGATAAAATGATCAACTAACTAGCTACGCTAACCCGCCCTCATGAACAAGAGATAATTTATCCAGAATCCGGATTGAAAACATAGACTCTTGTAAATAGCGTAGCTGAAAGTGAGGATATAAGAATGGATGTATAGATGTCATAAGCATGAAGATTAATTATGCTTAACAATATCGAGTTTAACTAATGTTAATTACAAATATAATCAACGCAAGATTATTAATCTTATAAGTGAATCTCTCTTGGTTTTTTTGGCCTACAAATCACCTGATCACCAGAAAACCCAGAGGCAAGTTAAAATGGCTCGTGTGGGCGAGAAAGAGTGCGAATAGGCAGAGAGGTGATTGCTCGATCGCCTCGGCTTGCCGAAAAGTTCGCAACTCATCGTGCCCTCTATCACGTCCTATATAAGCAACAATATGCTACTGGTTCTGTCTTAAGACATTCTTGGAAAGCTTTCTACAAAAAATTGCTGGAACTGTCCTAGATGCTAGTCTCATGGAAGGTCCACCGTGGTCTTTCAAGAAGTGGCGGGGGTGCCCTGAGAGATTGGTATAGGGGCTCCACTATAGAGAGAGGACTCTAAAACAGCATTGGCCAAGTGCTCGCGCTTCAGCACAGATAAAAGTGTGACATTCGACACGCATCTTTTCTTTTGTATATTGTATAAGCCGAAGATCGTGGGCGCAGGGTAGGTTGGGTCTTTGCAACCAACGGCGGCCACAAGCGTGCAAAACAAACCACACATTAGCTCCGAGCAAATCTCGTGAACATAATATTCATAACCCGCGTACAACTACGCGCTCTGCAAGCTTAACCCCTAATGTTGCTGCAACGACAATAGAGCATCAAACATGTGCTAATTGCGGAGTGGCCCAAGTGCCTTGAGGAAATCCACTCCTCTAATCGTGCCACCCTGAGTAACATTTCTGGCCCTAAGATTCCCCTGAGGTGTAAGCTAGCAATCTGTCCCGCCTGACTCAGCAAAAATTCGGTTTGCCTATCATTTCTCAAGCTCATATGGAGAGATGGCCGGCCGACTCGACTCTAGGACCCATCACCATCACGCTATCTCCAAGTCGCAAGTAAATTAATATATTCCGATGGCCAAAAGACAGGCCAAGTCCTAGCACAGATTTCCAATGGCACCAACTATGAAATATGCACGAACCCGACACAGGGAGCTGAGCGCCTAGCACCATTAGCAATATCTATTAAGGCGTCTGGAGTCTGGAAGAGGGTCGATGGCCCACGAATGAGAAATGAGGCATGTAATTCTTATCACTTCAAGTTATGAAAGTCCATTCGTTTCTCATGTTTGGATCAACATCCGTGTCCAGAACAACAATGCAATGCAACACACATGAAAACCAACATGTATTGCAACAACATGCAATGCAACAACATGCAAACAACATGCTCTCCTAACAATGCTAGAATGGCATGCACAAGATTCTACCACGCAAACAATGCATGCATGACATATTTGGAGGCTAAAGCATGAAAGCAAGTAAAGAGCATCATAAAAGAGGCATGCAATACGATGCTCAATGGACTTAAACCACATATGGACAGACCTAAAAGGGTCCAAAACAGTGGCCAACACACCAAAACTTAGGCACAAAAGGGCCAAGAACACATGCTCATGTGATGGCTCATCAACTAGGCATAAAGGTCAACTCTTAAAAGCACTTAAAGAGTGAAAAACAAGTAAGTGTGACAACACTATATGCTCTGAAATATCATTCCAAATGATGCCATGCAAATACCTCAAGTCAAGCATGCAAGATGCCTCAAAACTCAAAGCTAGTCAAGGCATTAACACCATAGCTATACAAAGCAAGCCTCAAAAGGCCAAGAACACCCAAAACAGTCCTAAAGCATGTCAAAATAATGCTAAAACATGTATGGAGTATAGCCAAGACAAGCTAGCATGAAGGACCAAAACATCAAGTAAGCTAGGCTAATGAGCATGGTTACACTACAAGTGTAAGAAGCAAATGAGGGATGCTCTACCCAACTGTAGACACCCTATTTTTGACCAACCTTAAGGCTCAGACGTCATCGATTGAGCGCTTGGTGATAGTGCATGTTGTGCTCGTTTCGAGTTTTTGGAGTTTTCGGCTGAGTGCCTTGCCTCCGGGCCTCGGAGCTCTTTGTGCTTTGGCTCGGTTTGTAGACCGAACCTTGTTTCCCTTCCCTGGAAGGAGAAGGAGGTCTGTAGACCACCTTTTTGTGGTCGTAGACCACTTTTCTTGCTTGGAGACTAGTTTTTGATTTTTGGAGCCTTCAGTCGCGCGCCTTGTCTCAGGACCGCTTAACGTTCTCCGTTTGGCTTGGTTTTCGAACCATGCCTTGTTACCTTGGCCTAGAGGGCCACTATGGTCCGGAGGGCCACTGTGGTCCGGGAGACCACTTTTGGTGCCGGTAGACTAGTTTTCGAGGCTTCCGGCTGCGCGCCTTGCCTCCCGGACTTTCGTCTTGCATCCTTTTTGGTTTGTTTTTGGTACAAATCTTGTTTTCCTTGTTTGGAAGGTGGTATAAGGGTGGGAGACCAGTTCTTCCCCTTAGAGACCATTTTCCTTCCTACCAGCCAGTTTTCTGGTTGGCCAACTGGTTTTCTTGGTCTTTGGACCACCTTTTCTGGTCGGCCACCACACCACTTCCTTGCTTTCATGCTGCAGACCATCTCCCACCATGGCCGACCACTTTCTTCCCTAGCCGACCACTTCCACTGGTCGGCCGACTAGTAAAAGTAGCTGGCCGACCACTTCAAGTGGTCGACAGCTTTTTATCACCTTTTTGGAGATATTTTTAGCCAGCTGTAACAGCTGGAGGGTACAGAAGTGATCCTCCATATGTGTATGGAGGGATGGCTTTATGCCTAAGCTTGTCCAACAAGCTTAACCTTTGGTTCTCTATATAAGAGAACCTCCCCCTCCCTCCTCCAGGTTCAGATTTTGGTGCTTGAGAGTTATACATACATCTTTGTATCTATCTTGCATCTTTTCTTCATATTTGTGCTTGAAAGTGCATTTTAATCACACTTTTGCATACAAACGCACACTCAAACACCACCCTTTTGTTGCTGAGGTGCCTTGAGGTTGGTTTTGGAGTTTTTGGACTGGTTTTGATCCAAAAAAGCTACTGGAGTTGTTGCTCTAAAGGTGTTCTTCAAGGGTGAGCTTCTATCCTTTAAAACCCTTGTTTTGGTTTAATCTTTTGAACCTATTTGCATGCTGTTTTGGGCTTAAATTTCTACTGTAAAAAGTTCTAATTTTTAGTCCTTAGCATGTTTGTTTAAGGTCTCTTTTATGTTGGGGGTAGTCTACCCCCTCTTAGGCCTTGTTTAGCTTTGTTTTGTACCATCCTTTTAAGCTATTGGGACCACCTTGTTTTGGCCTTCTCACCACTGAAACTCAGAGGATTTTCAGTTGTGGAAAGTTGGTTTGAGGTCCCAAATAGGAGAGGGTCATCCCCTCTCCTTGTGTTTTGTATGCTTGCCTTGTATGCCTCATGTTTGAGCATGTTTGTTAAGCTTGTGTTGGCCACATCTCAGCCTATTTTAGGCCTTATTTCGACATGGCATACCACTTTTTTGGTTTGGTTTTGTCATCCCATGCATGCTTAGTACACTTGTAGTGTAAATTTTGCAAACTAGTCTTGTATGCTTCATGAAGTAGCATGCCTTTCTAGTATGATTTGATTCTATCTCAGTAGGTTTTTGGTGTTGTTCTAACATGCCTTAGATCTGTTTTGGGTTGGTTTGATAGCCCCATGCATGCTCCATGCACTTGTAGTGCAATCCCATTTACTAGCCTAATGTGTATCATGCTTTAGACCATCATTCTAGCATGATTTTGGCTTAACTCTAAGAAGCTTTTGTCCATGTTTTAGTATGCTCTAGCTCTGATTTGTGTTTTTTTGGTCATGCATGCCATGCTTTGTATAGCTATAATGCATTCTAGCTTATTAGCTTTATGTATCAAGTCCACTAGCATGCTTTGCTTGGGCTATTTACATGATTTGGCATCATTTCATATGTGATTTCAGTGCATGAAGTGTGGTCATGCATTCACATCTTTCACTCTTTCAATGCTTTGGAGGGTTGGTGCTTTATGCCTTAAGTATGAGCCTTTATGCATGCCATCTTGCCTAGGCTTTTGGGCCATCATCTCAGTGTGTATTTGGAGCTATCATTTCAATGTGTTTTTGGGGTTATTTTTCCATGATATAACTCTAATTTTTGTTGGCGAAGCCATCCCATGCTTGGTCTTGGTAGGTGTAGTGTAACCCTCTCTTTTGGCCTTGCATATTCCATGCTTCATGCCCTTCATGCTAGCTTATTTTGGCTTCCTTCCATACATGTTTTAGTATCATTTTGACGTGCTCTAGGATTGTTTGGGTTGCCTTGACCATATGCTTCATGTTTTGCATAGTTGTAGTACAAATGCCTATGCTAGCTTCAAGCTTTGGGCACCATAGCATGCTTCATTTGTATCATGTGCATGATTTGGCATCATTTAACATGACATTTCAGAGCATATAGGACTGCCATGTTCCCACTTCTTTCATTCTTTAAGTGCTTTTGAGTGTTATGCATTGTTGCCTTGTTTGTGGCCTAGCATGCATGCCATCTTGCCTAGGTCCTTGAGCTCCCAACTTAACATGTTTTGGTCCTTGTTTAGACCTATTTGAGCTCTGTCCATGGCTGGTTCATGCATTTGTGCCATGTATTGCATGCCCCCTTTGTAGTCTTCTTTACTAGCTTTAATGCTTAAGGACCTTTGCATGCTATACTCGTGTTGATTAAATGATTTGACATCATTTCATACCTTATTCCAGTGCATATAGTGTTGTTACACTTCCATATTTATCACTCCTTGAGCACTCTTGAGGGTTGTGCTCTTAGGCCTAGTTGATAGGCCAATGCATGTGCATGCTTGTATATGCTTTTGTGCCTTAGTTTCATCATTATGGCCACTGATTTGGGCAGGGCTGAGGTCTGTCCACATTCGGTTTAAGTCCATTTAGCATGTTTGTTTGCATGCTTAAGTTACATTGCATTGAGTATGTCATGTTGTTCATTGCATTGTGTATGCTATGTTACATCGCATTGTGTATGCCATGTTCTTTGCATTGTGTATGCTTAAGTTACATTGCATTGTGTATGCCATGTTGTTCATTGCATTGTGCATGCCATGTTGTCCTTTGCATTGTGAATGCCATGTTATTCTTTGCATTGTGTATGCCATGTTACATTGCATTGAGTATGCCATGTTGTTGCATTGCATTTGTTTGGATTAAGTGTTAATCCGAGCATGAGAAACGAGGGACGTTTCATACTCGAAGTGATGAAACGTGTCTCAATTCTTGGTCGCCGACCCTCTTGATCATACATGATAGAGGTCAAGGCTTTATGTGTTTATGTGTGCATTCATTTCATATTGAATTGTGCAATTTGGCTTCTCGACCATCATGCATTGAAATGTATGATTGGTGGCCCGAAGGGCGAGAACCGTACTCCCTTGAGCTTATGAAATGATAGGGAGGGTGGCTATGCACACATACCTTGCAAATACATTGCCATGCCCTTTCTTGCTCTCTGTTGCAGTAAACTGGAGAAGTGCAGCAACAAGTGGTCGGTAGACTAGAAAAACTAGCTGGCTGACCACTTTTTCTGGTCTGCAGCAATGGTAACTGGTCGGCCAGTGGCTGGCAACACCCCTAGGTGGTCGGCTATGCTCCTACAGGTCCCCAAGGTGAGTTAGAAGCTTTCTGGAGCTTTGTGCAAGGTTCTGAGAACAGTTGCAAACAGAGGCAAATCGGGGCATCGCGTTGGATTTCCGAACGAGGCGACCGAGCATGCATGCACTCTTCATCCCGAGGACCTCTTTTTACTACTTTCCTTAGCTAGTTTATGCTTTGGTTCTGTACTTAAGTAGTTAATGCGTTTAGCTGCTTATTTGTGTTGTAATAACTAGTTAGTTAACTTGTTAGTTAATTAGTTTCTTTTTGTACTTAATTAGTTAGCTTGTCAGTTAATTAATTCTGTTTTGTAATAATTAGTTTAATTAGCTTAGATTAGCTAGTTAGCTTCTTATTCGGACCCTCCGTCGAGAGGGCCAACTGTTGTAATAAGCGTGCGTGTGTGTGATGCATGTCTTCCAACCCCCATTTCTTCCTCCCTTTTACTTAACCGCTTACGATGGTTAGTTTTAGGATATATTTCAATTAGCATACTTATGCTTCGCATGCGTGCATTCATTCATCTATTTTGCATGCACCGGGCTCGGTGCATCATACAAACTGCATTGTATTTCAATTCCAATTTGAATGCATGTACCAAGTTGCATTTCAAATGACATGATTAGAATAGCCAAGCCTATTTTAGTTACATTTTTGCATGTGTTGCATTAGCCATCTTAACATGAACTAGGATCATGCATGATTTCTAACTAGTTCTTTGTTTTGGCTCGGAGTACACTGTGAGTGTTTACGCTTTAGCATACTGCATGAGATGTGTATGTTGCCATGTTTAGCATGCTTGCCATAAGGCTAACTGCTTAGTTAATTAACTACATGAATGCCTGTGGATGAAGGTTGGATTGCTTGAATTGGAACAATTCATCAAAATCCTCGTCTTAGCCTACTTGTGAATAGCAAACTTTAAACCGTTTTCAAACAAACGAACATGCAATGTTTTGTTCCAACTTAGGTGATCTAGTCTATACTTGTATGCTGCGCGCATCACATAGTAATTCTAGGTTAATAATCAGAATAAGAACACATGTGTTTTCAAAAACAAAATATCATGTTAGTAAAGGCCGATCTTTGATTGGGTGAGCGGGGGTGCTCATTGCATGACCTTCCCCTCTCGTACCCAAGTTCCTGAGCCGAGGGAACTTTGGTAATGACGGACACGTGGCCTTAGGCACGAGTCATGGTTTCCTAAATTTCTCCAAAATAAAACATTTAGGTGGCGACTCTGTATCTGGCAAAGCAGTCCATGTTTGGCACTTCTTTATTAAAATCAGTTTTCCAAAATGATTTGCCAGATTTGGACTCTTTGGTGATTTATTGGTCTCACATTGCACTTTGTGAGATTAGATTCAGAACCGTGACACGAGTCCGAACTTGTAGTAGCTAAGAACAAAACGATTTCGTGCCCTCGCGACGGGGAGAGCGGAGTTCTCCGGGCGGTCTACACCAACCAAAAACAGAGTTGTATCATGGCAAAATAACACCAAAAATGCACTGAAATGGTAGCCCAAAGGCTTAGGCATGCATGCATACAAGTTAGGCCAAGATCAAGGCATAAAACACCAACCCTCCAAAGCATTGAAAGAGTGCAAGATGTGAGAGCATAACAGTGAAACATGCTCTGAAATCACACATCAAATGATGCTAAATCATGCAAATAGCCCAAGCAATGCTTGCTAGTGGACCCAGAACAAAAAGCTAGTGAGCAAGATTGCACCATGGCTATACAAAGCAAGGCATGCATGACCAAAACAACTTCAAACAGAGCTTAAGCATTGCAAAACATGAGTAAAAGCTTGTTGGAGTGAAGCCAAAAACATGCTAAAATGATGGTCCAAAGCATGATGTATATTAAGGCTATAGGGAGGATTGCACTACAATGGTATGAAGCATACAAGAGGCAACCAAACCAAACCCAAACAGAGCTATAACATGTTAGAAAAATAACAAAAACATGCTAAAATGGAGCCAAAACATGCTAAAAAGACATGCTACTTTGATGAGCCATCAACACAAGCAAACAAGATACAAAAAGGGGGGACCACCCCCACCTATTTGGAGCCTCAAAACACACTTTCAACCATTGAAAATCCACTGGATTTCAGTGGCTAAAAGGCCAAGAGAAGATGATCTCAAAGGCCTAAAAAGATGGCACCAACCCTAAGCAAATAAGGCACACAAGAGGGTAGAACACCCTTAACACCAAAGAGGTCTCAAACAAACATTTTCAATACTTAAAAATGAAGCTTTTTACAGTTGAAATCTAAGCCAAAAGAAGCATGCAAAGTTGGCCAAGCACTTAAGTAAAACAAAGCTTAAATGAAGATATGGGGCTCACCCTTGAAGAACAAGAACAAGGCAGCAACTTCTGAGGCAAAACCAAGCTTTTGAGCTTCAAACAAACCTCCAAGAACCTCAGCTCAAGAGTGAAGGTGTTTCACTAGGTACTTTAGTGCAAAAGTGTGAAGAAAAATCACTTTAAGGCACAAACTAACACAAATATAGAGAGAGAGGGAGAAATATATATATAGAGAGAGATATGTTTTTGTATCTCAATTTTCTGAACCTTTGGAAAGGGAGAGGGACCTCTCCTCTTATAGAAATCCAAGTCTCAAGCTTGTTGAACAAGCTAGAGGCTTGGTCAAATCCCTTCATACACATGTATGGAGGATGAGTTCTATGCTCACCAGCTGGCATATCTGGCAAATAAATATCTGCAAAAGCAAACAAAAAGGCCTTGGCCAACAAATATGGCCGATTGGCCATTAAAGGTGCCGACCGGCCATCAGTGAAGCCGACCGGCCACCACTGATGGCTGATAGAAAGAAGGAATGGCCGATAGGCATGAGGCCTGGCTGATGGGTTGTAGGGCTGGCCAACAAGCCACCCTCTTCCCTTAGAAACAAAGCCACAAGCTCTTAGTCCACAACCAAGCACAAAACAGATAAGTTGAGAGGCTCCAAGGCAAGGCGTGCAGCCGAGACCTTCAGAAACTCAAAACGAACACGAGCATGGATGATCATCGAGTGTTCAAACGATGACGTCCAAGTCTTGAGGACGGTCAAAAATGGGGTGTCTACACATCGGCTTCTGTTTGGTCACTATGTGACCCTCTATTGTCATGGATCTATTGATCTCTGTTCTGTGCGGAGATAAGTGCTACACTTGTAAGACCCCTGTTCTGTATTATGTTAATTGGTCCGTAATGTGAGTAGGATTATGTGTCTAGTATGATTTTGTGTGCCATTATGTGAAAATATGTGGTTTTGAATTTCCATTTATTCACCGTAGGAATATCTGTTTGATTATCTGCTTTGGAAATTAAATTGAAGGCCTTATCGGCCACAGAACCCGAAATTGACTGCGCATTGTGATTGGCATAATTTTTAGAACCTACGGTGAAATTTGATTGAAAATTGATTCGGATCAAATTAAATTGATTAAATTAATGGATTAAGTGCCCAAATACCTTATATTAAAATATTGTGCTTGAGTGGGGTTGTATAAGAGGCCATGATATGTTCAATTCCCTCTTTTATTTTATTTTTGGTTGAAATCAACTCTCTAGAGAGAGAGAGACCCGAAGATAATTCAAGTTTGGTCTTGAAGCTTGATAATCTTGAAGCCATACTCAAGAACTTGCTATTGATCGGAAAAATTGAGCCCCTAGACAGGTAATTGACCTTGAATTCATAAGTTTGAATTTATAATTTTGTAAGTTCAAGGGTTATTTGTGATCAAGGGCATAATTTGAGTTGTAATTGTTGAATTTAAAGCCAATGGATGCATGCATGTATGTAATTGTTTTGAATTTGCATATTTGAGCTTGAATTGCATGACTCATGATGAACTTTGGTTGACATCCATGTATTTGACCATCTTTTCATCATATGAGATGAGAATGAGGGTTATATGTCACATGCATGTACAATCCATGGGAGTAGGAGCTTTGAATGCATGAAGTTGTTATGTTGGTAACGAATTTGGTAGAAAATGAGTCATGCATGGGTTTGATTTGTGAAATTGAGCTTCAAAATGTTGTAATTTGATGTTTGTATCATGTTAGTACATGTTTATGTGGAATTTGAGCCCCAATCATGCATTTAAAGCCTTTAAATGTCAAGTTGAAGCTCAAGAACATGTTCTGGATTTTTCAGAAAATTTGATGTCTGCTAGAGCGGGGGAATGTAGACACCCCATTTTTGACCGACCTTAAGACTCAGACGTCACCAACTGAGCGCTCGGTGATGTTGCATATTGTGCTCGTTCTGAGATTGCAAAGTCTCAGCTGAGAGCCTTGCCTCCGGGCTTCGGAACCTTTTTGTGCCTTACCTCGGTTTGCGAACCAGGTCCTGTTTTCTCTTCCTGAAGGGAGGGAGAGGTCTCGTAGACCATCTCTCATGGCCGTAGGTCATTTTTTCTATTTGGAGACCAGTTCTCAGTTTTTCAGAGCCGTCGGCCGTGTGCCTCGGTTCGGGACTGCTTAACTACCTCCGTTTGCTCCGCTCTTTGGCACACACCTTGTTTCCTCTCCTTAGAGGGACACTGTGGCCCGGGAGACCACCTTCGAGGACGCACGCCACTTCCGGTGCTTAGCAGCCTATTTTCGGCGCACCCAGCTGCGCGTTTTGACCCCTGAACACTCGTTTTGCATCGGTGTGGGTTCATTTTTGGCATGGACCCTATTTTCATTGTTAGGAAGGTGGTACAAGGGTGTAAGACCACCTTTTCCCCTTGGAAACCATCTTTCTCCTTGGAGACCACTTTTCTCTCTCCTCCAGCCAGTTTTCTTGTCGGGAAACTGGTCTCCCTCACTTTTGGGCCATAATTTCTGGTCTCCCATATCACCACTGAGTTGTATTCATCTAGGAGACCACCAATATGGGTAGGCCGACCACCTTTTGTGATTGACCCTTTTGAACCTTGCACAAAAGATGGTCTCCCTCACTTTGGGGCCACAATTTCTGGTCTCCCACCATACCACTGAGTTGCATTCACCTGGGAGGCCACCAATATGGGTAGACCGACCACCTTTTATTCTTGACCCTTTTGACCCCTGGTCGGCCGACCAGGGGGAGTGGTCGGCCGACCACCTAGACTGGTCGGCCAGCTTTCTGCTTTTTTGTCTCATTGAGTTGAAGCCAGCTGTGCCAGTTGGAAGCCTCAGAATGCATCCTCCAAACACGTGTATGGAGGATGTTTAAGCTAGCTTTTAAGCTTCTTGGAGAAGCTTTAGACCTTCTCCTCTATAAAGGGAAGGGCCCTCTTCCATTGCTAGGGTTCAGAAAAATTGCTGAGGCATACATAGATACACCTCTCTATATCTCTCTCTTGTGTTCAAAAGAGCTTTGTTCTTGGCCATTTACACCACACCTCTTAGCCTAACCTCTCCATCATCCATCCAAGCACCTTGGAGCTCATTTTCAGAGGTTGAAGACTTGCTATCTTGGTCCAGAAGTTGCTGGTTCCTTTGGCAACAAGAGTAACACTCCATTTCCCTCTTTTTGACATTATTTTGCTTCATAGTTTAGCTCTACTTGCAAGCATAGTTAGGATTTGTCATAAACTGAAAAAAGTCTTGTTTTGATCTTCTAAACATGTTTGTTTAAGACCTTTTTTCTGTTGGGGGTCATCTACCTCCTTGCATGCTTCATTTCCTCATGTTTTGAGCTGTGCATTAGACTATTTGTGTTGGCCTTGGTTTGGCCATTTAGCCACTGAAATCTAGTGGATTTTTAGTGGCTAACATGTGTTTTTGAGCCTCAAAATTAGAGAGGGGTGACCCTCTCACCCCTTGTTTTGTTTACTAGCTTTATTGGCCTTACAAAGGAGCTCCATTTTTCATGTTTTGAAGCCATGTTTCAGGCCACGTTTTGTGAGTTTTGTGACCTGCATAAGCTCTGTCCAGAGCCCTTTTGGCCATTTTGAATGTCTATTATGCATGTGTAGAGTAATCCTCTTCAAGACCTTTCAAAGGGGCCTTCACTTGTATGCTTCCTAGCCTCATTCCAGGCCTTTTTTGGTGGGTTTTAGGACCCTCATAACGTCTTTCCAGAGGTGTTTTTTCCATTCTTGATGTCTATCTTGTATGTGTAGAACAACCCCTTTCATGGCCTTCCAAAGGGACACATCATTCTTGCATGCATGGACTATATTTCAGTGGGTTTTTGGGAATATTTTGGCATGCCATACTTCTGTTTTTGACTGGTTTGGTGACCTCTCATGTGCTTCATATAGTTGTAGTGCAAATCATGGTTCACTAGCTTACTTTGCATGCCTTGTTGACCCTTGTTTTTAGCACTTTTTGGCCATGCCTTAAACTGATATTGTGCGTATTTTGGACTGCCCTAGCCCTATTTTTGGGTCTCATGGTCGAATGATGCTTGTTTTGCATACTTGTAGTTCAATGTCCATGCCTAGCTTCGAGATTAGAGGTCTATTGCATGCATATACTGAGGTGTTTTCATGCTTCGGGGTCATTTTGCATCATATTTTAGAGCCTATGTGAATTCCATATCCTCATGTTTTCTCCTCTTTAAGTGTGCTTGCGAGTTGTGCATGAATGCCTTGTTTTCGGACCATTGAATGAGCTCCATTTCTTTGCATTCCGAGCCATCATTTTAGGCCATTTCCCCACTGTTTTAGACCTGCCTAGGGTCTGTTTGGGGTTGGTTTTTCCATTAGTGCATTGCTTTGGGTACCTCTAGTGTAACGTAGTTCACTAGTTTCGGTACCCGGGCCCCTTAGCATGCCTTGTGTGACATATTTGCATGTTTCGGGACCATCTTTTGTGCCATTTCAGAGCTGTATCATGTGTCATTCTATGCCATACTTCATCCTCTGTCATGCTTAGTTAGAGTTGCATGTTATGCCTTAGGATCGGTCCTTTGAATCCGTGCATGTTTGCATGTGTTTCGGTCGTCTCATTTCCATCATATGGCCACTGATTTGGGTGCGGCTGAGGCCTCTTCATTTTGGTATAAGCCGATCGTGCATTGTGTATGCCATGTTGCAATGTGTTGTGCATGTTATGTTGTTTTAGGCATTGTGTATGCCATCTCATTTCCTTGCATTGCGTATGCTAGGTTGTTAGTCGCATTGTGTATGCCATATGGTTCATAGCATTGTGTATGCTAGTAGCATGCTTGCATCTCATCCTTGCATGTGTTGCATGATTAGGTCGCATTGCAGTAGGATTGCATGCTAGTTGCATTTGTTCATGTCATGCCATCCTTATTTGTTGCATCGTGTTTGGAGTTGGGTTTAGTCCAAACACGAGAAACGAGGGACGTTTCGTACTCCAAGTGACGAAACGTGCCTCGATTCTCGATTGCCGACACACTTGACTGTCCATGATAGAGTTGTTGGCTTTACTTACTTATATGTGCATTCATTTCATATTGAGTCGTGTAATTCGACTCCTCAGCCATCATGCATCGAGATGTGTGATTGGTGGCACGAGGATCGAGGTCTACACTCCCTTGAGCTTGTGCAAGGACGGGGAGAGTGGTCTTGCACACATATGTTGAAAATACCTTGCTTTTTCTCCCTCTTGCCTTTGTTGCAGAAAAACTAGAATCCAGGGGCAGAAAGTGGTCGGCCGACCAGGTTTCCTGGCAGGCCGACCACCTTTTTTGGTTTCCACCACAAAGGGTGGTCGGCAGGTGTTTCCCAAGCCAATATCTAGTCGGCAGCCTTCCCAAGGTGGGGTTTCAGCCTTCTGGAACTTTGTGCAAGTTTCTGAGATCAATTGCAAACAAAGGCGAGGCGAGGCATCGCGATGGAATTTCCCGACGAGTAGACTCGAGCATGCATGCATCCATCGTCACCCAAAATAGAGCTGAGGCAGTCACATTCATGTAGTTTACATGCTTACTTAGCTAGTTTGTTAATTAGTTAATGTTGTGTAATAATTAGCTGTAGCTGTTATTTATTCGGACTGTATTATTTATTCGGACCCCTCGAGGGGGGGCAATGCTGTAATAAGTGTGCGTGTGCGTGATGTATGTCTTCCAACCCCACGTCTTTCTCCCTTTTATTTATCAACTTATGATGGCTAGATTAGGGCATGTTTCAATTAGCATACTTATGCTCGCATGTTTGCATTCATTCATCTGTCTTACATGCACTAGGCTCGGCGCATCATACTAACTGCATTGTATTTCAATTCCAAGTTGAATACTTGTTAGTTGTAATATTTCACATGCCATCCTTAGAAAAGCCGAGCCTACTATAGTTGCATTTTGCATGTGTTGCATTAGGCACTTCTGTATAGTTAGGATCATGCATGGATTTCTAACATAGCTTTTGTTTTGGTTTGGAGTACTCGGTAAGTGTTTATGTTTCAGCATCCTTGCATGTGTGTGAGTGACTGCCATGATGGCATGCTTACCATGAGGCTATGTGCTTATGTGATATATCTGCCTGAATGCCTGTGGGTAAAGGTTGGGTTATCTGAATTAGAATAATGCATTGACTGTGAGTTTTAAGACCACTTGAGAGTGACAAATCATCTTGTTTTCTAAGCCCACCTGAGGGTGGCAAATTCACATTTTAGCCTACTTGCGAGTAGCAAATCGTTTCAAAAGCAAACATGAGGTGTTTTGTTCCAATTCAGGCGATCCAATCTATACTTGTATACTGTGTGCATCACGTAGTAAATCTAGGCTAATAACCGAAATAAGAATGCATAATGTTTTCAAAACTCGATATCATGGTTAGTAGAGGCCGATCTTTGATCGGGCGAGCGGGGGTGCTCACGAAGTGACCTTCCCCAATCGTACCCAAGTTCTCGAGCCGAGGCAACTTTGGTGATGACGGACACGTGGCCTTAGGCAAACGAGTCAGGGTTTCCTAAATTCCCCAAAATAAAATATTTAGGTGGCGACTCTGTATCTGGCAAAGCAGTCCATGTTTGGCACTTCTTTCAAAAAATTTATTTTCAAAAATGATTTCCTAGATTTGGACTCTTTGATGATTCATTGGTCTTGTATTGCACTCTGCGAGATTAGATACAGGACCGCGACATTTGAGTCCTGAGCTGTAGTGAGCCTAATGAACAAAATCGGGGGGGGGGGATTTCCCTCCCGGGACATTCGGGGACGTCTACAGTTTCTGGCGACTCTGTTGGGGAGTTAGAGAACTTGACTCGAACTCGTGATATCGTGTTTTGACTACACTTATGTGTTTCTTTGCATTGCATGTGCATTGGTGCGCCTAGGACACCGTGTTTGCCGTATGCTATTCCTGAACGGTTTGCCAGAGGCTCGCTTCGAGAAGCGTGCCATAAGGCTGACCGATTGCGGGCTCTGCCACGATGGAAACACAAACCCCGGTTTTACCGGGGCACCCTTTTTGACCATTCGACCTAGTGCATATTTGAAATCCGTAGTGACCATTCCAAAGCTAGGACAGGTTGCTTACCCGATCATAGGTTGTTTGAAACCGCTGCGTGCGTAGTGAAACCCTAGTTCCTGACAAAATAGGACAGGGAAATCCTACCCCAACATAAGGGTGTTTTGGCTCTCACTTGCTTGCTATGTGCTTTTAGAGTGCGTTTTTACAGGAATGCATGTATCAGTTTGCAAGTCTGGGTATCAGGCCTGTGGGCATCACCAGTTCAGTATTTTGGGAATCAGTTATCTGCGGGTATCATATTCAATTTTTTGGGGCCGTAATTTGGGGAACAGTGATCAGTGGTTGAATATAGTTATCCAGCCATGCCGATATCTGTCCTAGTGAAATTGGGCTGAGCTGCTGCCTGTTTTCTCTTTTAGTTCGGAGAATTGAGTTCAGAGCAGTCAGTATCTTCCTTCGCTGAGGCAAAGCGGAGAAAGGCCAGTTAGGGCGCACCGGTTCATGTGATCCGTCAGTCACCAATCACATCACCTCCGATCGGTTCAGCGAACTCGTCATGACACAGAATTCAGAGGAAATAGTGGTTATGGAAGCCGCATTAAATCAGGGAATCATCATATAGGGTGATACCGACGTTGAAGTGCCACACCCACCCAGGTCACCTGCCGCACATTCGATCTGGGAACCCCAGTTATTTCAAACCTATGAGCCCACCACTTTCGAGTTGATGGGAATGATTGGGGATCTTCAGAGATCCGTGGCTGATCTAGCCTACGGAATATCGGCTTCGCCACCAACCACATCGTATGCTGGGAACTTCATACCGGAGGAGCCCCCGCTACTGGGGCGAATTGTAATCGAACTCAGCCAACCTGAAGCCATCCCAAGTTCCGGCAATGGCATGTCGACAACAACGGGGCTCCACTCTGATGTAGCAACTCAAACCTTCTACCAAGCCGAGGTAAGTGGTAAGAACAAGGTGAGGGTGGACACCGATCCCTACAAACAACTCCTGTGGGCTGTTGAGGCTTTGAAAGCCGGAGGACTGAATAAACAGTAGGTGCTCGGTGTTGCTGTAAAAACTGTGGATGACACTTTCCCCACTCAGAGTGAGAGCAGTTCGAGCCAAGGGGAAAACCGGGAGAAGGGCCATCGTACCAAAAACGATCCTTTGAGCTTTAATCCTGCACTCGGAAGAGATCGGCAAACCAAGCCAGCACCTGCTAACCTTTTCGCTAGTGCGTCCAGCAAAAGTCAGCAAACCTTGAAGTATCCACCCCGAGGTCGCAGGGTCTTCCATGCCCTCTACATGCCTTTGTCTAAGGCCCTTCAAATCCTCATCGAAAAAGGGCATCTCAAACCCCTCGAGCCTCGGCCTTTCCCAAGTCCCCTTCCAGCTAAGCATGATGGTACCCAGTACTATGCATACCATTAACAAACCGGTCACAGCACCGACAACTGCTTCTGTCTTCGCCACGAAGTGCAAGATTTGATTACAATGAAGTCATCCTCCCGCCAAGCTCGGCAAAGTCTGTCACCACTGAGTTGGTGGATTTCGAGGATAATGCAAGTATATGACCAGGGGTTGGACCACCTGCGGGCGGCGCACGGTTTACCTCGGATGTGGTGTATGGCACGCACTATTTTGAGCATTTGCGAATGCTAGTTTTGTAGTTTCTTACTTGGGTGTTGAGTCAGCTCTGTAGTTTTGTTTTGAGTCTGTCTCATTGTTTTGAGTCAGTCTTTTTGATTAAGGGTCTGTCTTGTTGTATCGAGTCAGTCCTGTTGTACAAAGTTTGGGTGATTCCAGGGGTGTTACCTCGGGCATCACCATTTTGTTTTGGTGTTTGTCTTTTTGTTTTGTTGTGAGTCTGTTTCTGCTTGGAGCCAGTTACACCAACCAAATTTGAATGGAACAGCAGTAATTTTCACACTCTTGCATTTGCGTCTGCCTTGTGCCGGTTGTGCCAGAAAATCTAGGACGAATTGGCGGAGCATCTCACCTACTCTTTTGCACCTTTAAATCATTGCATTGACCTAAGTTTTTCAAAACTTTTCTAACATGATGTGTTGAAAACAAAGAGGAAGGAATTCCTCGGGATTTGTAAAAATTTGATCAACTGAGAGAAACGGAGGCATGCTAAGCCCTCAATGAATGAAATCATGTATGTTAACGTGAGTACTGAGAAGGATCCTATCTAGCTTGATCCAGATTGGTTTCGCATTGTCTTCATCGCGAGCGACTAGTCGCTTTCTTAAAAAATTTCAAAAAATGTTTTGCGCCGTCCTACGAAGACCTGTACGGAATTGCTCTTGAGATTGTGCAGCTTAGGATCGCTCTCGACCTCGAGACTCGACCCCTTTTGATTTCAAACCTTGAACTTGGATTCAGAATGTTCCAAGGCCAATCATGATGTGAGGCCTGTGTGGCCAGATTTGAAACAGCCCGCGAATTAGGGGCAAGAAAAGTCAGATCAAGAAGCTTGTGAAGCTAGATCAGGAGCACCCCTCAAACTAGGGACAAAAATGTCAGATGTGCTCGAAGAAGTCAAAGACGAAGATCGGCAAGAATGTCAAATCCCAGAAGGGAGGAAAGAAGAAAGTATTGTTGAAGGATAACCGAGTTCCTATCCACAACACTAGGAGCAAAATTCAGCCCCCCATTGGATGGACTCCTGCATCGTCAGCGAACAGCAGCCATTCTCTTGGATTCAGATGGCTTTGGGATCTCAAAACCATTTGACATGGACAAAGCTGCACTTTTATCCTTGAGAGGCTCGCTGGGCCGAAAACCCGGAAGGGTGACCCAGGTAAAAGTTAGAGCAAAGAAAAGAACAAGAAAAAAGAAAAAAAGAGAACAAATGCAAAGATAAAAAAATGCAAAAAAAAAAAAAAAAAAGAAAAAAAGAAAAAATGCAAAGAATGAAAAAAAAAGAAAAGAAGAAAAAAAAGAAAGAAAAGAAATGAAAAGAAAAAAAGAACAGAGCTCGCAAGGTTGAAAACTCGGAAGGGCGGCCTTGGCAAAAGTTAGAGCACAAAAGGAGAGGTTAAATACACGAGTGTACCTTAACCCCGAACTACGTAAGGCTTGATTCTCATGTTTGGGATACGTAGGCAACTTCGTTCTGAAGTCCAGCCGTAAAACACTTCAAAATTCAACTGTGTCCATGTGATGGTTCTGGTCATCTTTGTCTTCTCTGTATCTGAGAGCTCAGTTGTGATCGTCACCTTGAAAACTGGTTACAGTGTGCTACGGTGCTATTCAAACAAGGGGCAACTTTCTGTTGCCACATGTAGACGTCCCCGAATGCCCCGGGAGGACGAGTCCTATTCTGTTCGTTTTTGGCTCACTACAGCTTGGACTCTCAAATTGTCACGGTCCATAATCTGAACCAAAGAGTCCAAATCCGACAAATCGTTTTGAGAAATAGATTTTTGAAAAGAAGTGCCAAACATGGACTGCTTTGCCAGATAAAGAGTCGCCACCTAAATATTTTTTATGGGAGAATTTAGGAAACCCTGACTCGGTGCCAAAGGCCATGTGTCCGTCATCACCAAAGTTGCCTCGGTTCGGGAGCTTGGGTACGATTGGGGAAGGTCAGCTACGAGCACCCCCTTTTGCCCGATCTGAAGATCGGCCTCTACTAACCGTGATATCCGTTTTTGAAAACGTTATGTGTTCTTATTCCGGTCATTAGCCTAGATTTACTATGTTATGCGCACAGCAAACAAGTATAGACCAAATTGCCTAAATTGGAACAAAACATTGCATATCCGTTTGTTTGGAAAACGCTTTGGAATTTGCTACTCACAAGTAGGCTAAAATACGGATTTCAACAAGTTATCCCAACTCAAACAATCCAACCTCCACCCACAGGCATTCAAGCAGTTCATCAAATAAGCATCTAGCCTCATGGTAATCATGCTATCATGTTAACGTTCACACTCATGTGAGATGCTAAAGCATAAAGAGCTCACCTAGTACTCCGTGCCAAAACAAGAACATGTTAGCAATTATGCATGATCCAAGTCCATGTTTAAATGCCTAATGCAACGCATACGGAATGTCACTAGAGTAGGCTCGGCTAGTCTATAAATGACATGTGAAAATGCACAAGTAGCACGTATTCAAGTTAGATTTGAAATACTTATGCAGTTAGTATGATGCGCCGAGCCTGGTGCATGCAAGACTAATGAATGATGCACGCATGCATAGCATAAGGTATGCTAAAGTAAACATGTCCTAATACTAACCACCAAAGCAGGTAAGTAAAAGGGAGAAAGAAGTGGGGGTTGGAAGACATGCACACACGCACCCACACTTATTACAAATTCACCCTCGCTCGGAGAGACCAAAATAATAATACAAATTAATTAACCTACAAGCTAATTAATTATTACAGACCACCTAATTAATTAAGCAAATTAACTAAGCTAAGAAAGCAGTAAAGGCCTCGGGAAGAGGATCCAATGCGCGCGTGCTCGGGTTTGCTTGGAAATCCAACGCCATGCACAAGTTTGCCTCTGCTTTGACTGTTCTGCTTCTCTAAAAATTGCACAACTCCCAAGGTTACTTCTCTGAGTGTTGTGGAACATCACCGGCTGAGTGGGATCATCACCGGCCATTTTGAAGTGGTCATCGACCATCCATTGAGCTCTTGGCCAAACATTCTTTGCCGGTCGGCACTCAACACTGCCGACCGGCCAAATCTTCCTACTGAATCTATTTTGACAGCAGTAGAGGACAGAACTTGGCATGGCAATGTATTTCAAGTAATGTATGCACCAATCACACCCCTTATCATATTCATGACTCAAAGGGATATGATTCTCGATTCTCGGATCACCAATTGCGCATTTCCATGTGCGATGGCCCAAAGAATCGAGTGTGCATTTTGATTTCAAATGAAATGCAATGCACATAAACAAACTAAGGGGGTTTTAACCTCTATCATGGCTTGATCAAGAGGTGAAAGATGCATGCAAATGCAATGCAACCTAAGTATGTTAACTAGGCATGCAACATGAGCATATGGGAAGCATGCAAGTTAAATGAGCATACAAGGCACAATGTCAACACACAAGCATACAAAACATATGGCATGTTAAGCAACCAAATCAAGGAGGAGAATACGTGCCAAATGCAACATCATTTCAACATGCAACAACATGTCATAAGCTAAGCATGCAACAACATGACAAAGGGTGGACTTGAACTAAATTAGGCAGCCCTTAAACAAGCCTAAAACAGTGGTCAATACTATGGAAATGATAACCAATACACATACGCACATGCATGCAAATGGGCTAACACTTGAACATCAAACAAGCAACCTTTAAGCACACTTAAAGGAAGACAAACATGGGCATATGGCATGTATCGTAAGCTCTGAAATTGCATGAAAGAGAGGTGCCAAACCAAGTAATCAAAGCAAGCAAAGCATGCAATAATGGTCCAAGTGTTTAAGGCAAGCTAAGGAGGTATTGAACTACCCTTAGCAAAACCGAACATGGCATGAATTAAATGAACAAAACAAAGTTTTAACATATTAAAACAAAGCCTAAAGACCACTTAGATGGCATCTAAATGACTTAAATTCAAGGGCATGCACAATGACCAAACATGGAGCACAAGGCATAACCTCATAAGGCATCAAAGAGGCATCAAAGACAAGCAACACAAGCATGTTATAAGGACTGAAATAACATGGTAAGTGGTTCCAAACCACTGAAACAATGCAAGTAATGCATGCTAGAGAGGCCAAAGCTTAAGGCATTCAAGAGGGATTGCATGGTAGCTATACAAAGCAAGACATGAATGACTCAAATGACCTAAAACAGTCCCTTAGCACATCAAAATATGCATGTAAGCTTCACAAAGCTAAGCCTAAATCATGCTAGAACAAGGGTCAACACCTAAAGCATGTTAAGGCAAAAATGTGGCATTAAAGGACATGTATGCAAGGCATGCAAGGTGTGTCCAAACCAACTGAAAACAATGCTATATTA